>JASDQU010688999.1:3303-38266 GCA_032191745.1 Picea mariana
GACATCGAATAATGATATAATCTGTACACTTCCCATGTCATCCAAACATGAAAATCGTTGGAAATGGCCATTCATTAAGCCGGAGGGGGTGCAGTCTGCAGAGCAGAGTGTGGGGTTAGACACCAATGCGCTTCCTACCACTAAAAGTCAGTCAGGATGCCCATATTCCAACGTACTGACCCAAACTGAATCTTGACTCCGCGTTAAAAGCAAAGAATAAAATTGAACACGGAATTAATTTGACAAGTGAATGAACATGATGCCCAGTTAAAAATTGACCAAATTTACATAGCGGTATTCTAAAATAGCATAGAAAGTTTTTTTAGTTTGAATTTGTTCGAGGTGAGAAATAGTTGGATATGTATATTTGAGTGGTTAAGTTTATATAATTTAAATGTTTCAGGAATTTTTTAGCTTATTGAATTCATTTATATATTTAAAAATATAATTTAAACAACATAAAATAGAGATTTTATCCAAATTTATATAGCCTAATTTCAAAAAAAACTTTAAAAAAATAAAACATTTAACCAACACCAATTTACATATATACTTTCACAATCTTTACCATATATATGACCGATGTGTAAAACAACTCTGATAGCGACATTAGCGAATGACTTTGAAAGTTAAAAAAACCCTCTCAATTGGGCATGAAAGTACTTGGAAGAGACAGCTTGACTCTGCCTAAAGAAATAATGATATGATGGAAAATGAAATGTGTCAGCCACACCTTGACTACGAGGAAAGTAATTGTGATCGAAAATGAAATGCTTAAAGATATAAAAGTTTGACTATGAAGATAGGAACTATGGTAGAAATGAAATGTATAAGGTACACCTTCACGAAGGTGCGAAGAAAGTAATTGAGATAGAAATTTTAATTGTGATAGAAAATTAAATTTGTAAAGATTAAAAAAAAATTAATAAAAAATGAAAATTAAGTATAAGGATAGGAGTTGTGACAAAAAATAAAATGTATAAGGCACATTTTGAATATTACAAAAGTGATTGTTATAGAAAATGAAATGTGTAAAGATAAAAAGTTGTGATAGAAAATGGTTTTGGCTAAATTTTTATTTTTTGGTTTTTTTGGTTGGACTTGGGTCATGTAAATCTGGATAAAATTGTTATTTTTTGTTTTTTAAATTGCACTTTTGAATGCATAAATGGATTAGCTTGCTGAAAAATTCTTTGGACATCTATAGATTCAACCATTCCTCACTAGACAATATTAATTGAGAAAAAATCATCTAAAAAAACAAAAGGTAGAATGTTTAGACTACATTATAGAAAATAAAATATATAAAGATAAAAATTTGCGATAAAAAATGAAGATTATAGAAAATAAAATATGTAAAGATAAAAAGTTGTGATAGAAAATGAAGATGAAAGAAGAGGGCAAGAATTATAATAGAAAATGAAATGTATAAGGCACACCTTGACTATGAGAAAAGTAATTGTAATATAAAAATAAAATGTGCACAGATAAAAAAAAATAAAAAAATTAATTGTAATAAAAATTGAAAATAAAATATATAAAGATATTTTTTAATAAGATAAATTAAAACATAAAAAAAAAAAACTTTAGAAAAAAAAAATTATATATAAAAAGGGAAATTATAAAGGTGAAGGAAAAAGCTTAATGCAAACATCAAACAAACCATGTATACATAATAAGAGAAAAAGGGCATTATTCTTAAGTTTTTTTTTTGGATTTTAAAGTATGGATACATAATAAGAATGTATACATAATAAGAGAAAAAGGGCACTATTCTTAAGTTTTTTTTTGGATTTTAAAGTATGTATACATAATAAAAGAGAAAGGGCATTATTCTTGAGCTCTTTTGGACATCAAAGTATAATGAGATATTCAAAGGAAACACCTGTTGATTATTTTAAGATTTCACAAAAAAAAATTAAGTACACTTTTGTATAAGAAGTGTTCAAGGAGTGCATATGTTTTTGTGGGCCAAGTCCAAAACGTGATTAAAGCTAACAAGAAGGTCAACATTTACTAGTTGGCCATGTCCCACACAACATGGAGAAAATGATGGCCACGAACAAATTGTGGGCACTAAAAATACCAAAAGGTTCTATGTAATGGCCAAAACTCGTAGAATATGGGTTACAAGTCACAATAAGGTAAATGACAACTTCAAATGCAGCTCCTTCAAAATACTACTTAACATGCAACTCCTTCAAAATACTTTTTAAATGTATTAGTGTACCTATTTAAATGTATTAGTGTATTTATTGTATTATTTTATTTTTTATTTTGAAAATAAAAATTTGTGTATTTGTAAATAGAAATTTAAAGTAATGCAACACTTTCACTATTTAATACATAATTAAAAAAAAATTAATTAATTAAATAATAAAAATAAATTCAAGCAATGTAAATTAACAAAAAAAACATAAACATGATGTGCATGATTTGTTTTAAATGTTGTTCATATAAAATTTATATGTTTAGGATCCTATTTAATTTACATATAAGAATTTGAGTCTCATTTTAAAATTTTTAAAATAACACGTATTAATCATATTCCATTTTAAAATAACATCTATCAATCATATTTCATCTTAATCAATATATGATTAAGTGGTTTAATAGTTATATTGATTTAGTGGTTCATTAGTTATAACTAAGCTTAGTTAATAATTTCATTATTAATAATTATACAAATTTCTATATGACTACCTTAAATTTATTCCAAAATTCATTAGTTTCTTAAATGTTATAACCATAACTTTATTTTACATGTTAATCCAATAAATAAGTTTAATGTTTTAATCCAATATTTTAGTAACCTAGCTTGTTAATAAGATCGAGGTATGGTTGAATTATTGCTTGAGAAAATTCAAGGGATAATGCAACTATGCTTAGGTTTTAACTTCATATTCTTGTATGCAATGATTAAGATTAAAGGGGAATAAAACTACTTGACACATAAATTATCATATTTTTTAGTTTTATATATACTCATTGTGCATTGGATCAATAAGTTCATATGTATGATTTACATCCATTATGCTTGAGAAGTACTACTTAGTAATATGACCATGCCATAGGTTTTAACTTCAAATTCTTGTATGCAATGATTAAGATTAAAGGGGAATAAAACTACTTGACACATAAATTATCATATTTTTTAGTTTTATATATACTCATTGTGCATTGGATCAATAAGTTCATATGTATGATTTACATACATTATGCTTGAGAAGTACTACTTAGTAATATGACCATGCCATGGTCTTTTTTTGAACAGTAATAGTTGAGTGATCAATCATTTCTAAGTATGTGCATTCATTATTTATCAAGTTTTTATCACAATTATTTGACTCTTTTACTTGTATATATTTCTTCACTAAAGATGATATCGGTAATTTAACATCATGTTTTTATATCTATTCATGCATATCTATGCCATTTAAGAATGAATCAATCTTCAATAGATAATTCTTATGCTTCATTTCAACTCTTATCATTTCACTTATTAGCAAATTGCCATCATGTCAATTTGGTTAGTTTACATAAAATAAGATCTCAACACTTCTTTACTTGATATCCTATCCTAGGATTTACCCACAGTATGGTAGCTTAAAATGGATCGTTGCTCATTAAACCCATAAAGGGGTGCCCAAGGATCTCCCATAAGAGAGTCCTCATACACTCTGTCCAGCTCTGAAGTTGACAATTGTCAGGTTCTTTATTTTAAAATATCGATCAATCCCCTCTTTCATCGATCACATGCAATGGATTGACTCCATAATTCGATCTCATACTCCCTGTGTTCTATAATCCCTCTAATGGATTTGTTTCAAGAATTAATTCATCTCTATGGTTCATGCTCTTATTGTAACAGGGATGCATAGTGCTATACCATAACCATTTTCCCAATAAGACCTTGGTTAATGACCAAAAGTTTAATACAAGGCCCAAACTTGATATTTTATCTCTAAGCCTGAAGGCCCTTCTATTATCTCCATATGATCTGTGACTCATAACCACAGGCTAAATCAAAAGCCGAGAAGACCTTTTCCTAGACTTAAGCTTGGAGGCACTTAACCTGACAACTTCTCTCCACAAGACTAAAGGCCCTGACTGATCCAGGTGGATATCGGTGGCCACCCACCTATTCCACTAGCTCGAAAAATAGTTTTCCACCTTGGCAGTTTTTCGACAGTTTTTTGGGTTCCAAACTTCTAGGGCTATTTTGAGGCCCTAAATGACATAGTTTTGGGGATTTGGGGCCTAGGTGCCTAACAAAGGCACTAACTTGGGCTAGTCAAAAAAATTTCTTCTCGATTAGAACTTTGCAACAGGCTATCATGTGCCTAAAACAAAGATCGTATGAAAAAGTTACGACCCAAGGAAGTTGATGTACTAACTTACCCAAACGGGGCCCACATGACTTTTTGTGCTTCATCTCCTAGGGTTAGGTTTTTGGATGTCTAGGGTTTTTGACATTCTTGTTTATTATAAAAGGCCTGTAGAGCCTCATTGTAACCATCTTCTTGCGAATGAGCGCAGTTGTCACATCTCTTCTCAGAGATAAGTCGCCACCATTCCAACAAGCTTGTTTTCTGCCGCATTTTACAATTTCAGATTATTTCCTTATTGAATAGAAAACCAATTTTACTGTATCTCTGTTATTTTTTGTTAAGCATCTTTTGATAATCTGTATTCATTTCATTCCACTCATAAAATCTAGATCAGTGGTATCAGTGCGGTCTACTCCTTGTCATCTTAATGCATGTCCCCAACGAGGTCAGGGTACAAAGAATTGGGTCTCGAGCTTGTTTCTCTTGAGGAAAAAATCTCTCGTACGCCCAAGTGACCTCTCATGGCAGGAGAAAAGAAAGATGACGGGACAAAAGATCCTTTCAAAATGTTTCTTGAGGAAGCCCTCACGCAACAGAGGAACGAGATGATGGATAGTTTTGCGCAAATCCTTCGGCGGATACCAAAAGGCAACGCATCTTCCTCGAGCAGAGGTGCCGCCCCCTTCAAAGTACAAATCAACTTTGATATTCCTATATTTGAAGGTCAGATAGACGCAGATTTTGTAAACAAGTGGTTGAATCTACTAGAACGATATTTTTTTGTTCAAAACTTTTTGAATAGAGAAAAGATTACTTTTACGCTCCTCAAAGACGTTCCCCATGTCAAAGATTGGTGGGAAACATTCTGTGAGAAAAAGGAAACAAATGAACCCTCATTATTTATAGTCATGACCACCTGGGAATCCTTTAGGGATACTATTAAGGAACAATACTACCCTATTGGAATTTATGACGACTTGTATACCAAATGGACCACACTGCGGCAAGAAAGAGACCAAGCAGTGCCAGAGTTCAAAAATATCTTCCATACCTTGTGCACCAAGCTAGGTATCAAAGATTCAAAGCGACATCTAGTGCTCAAGTATCACGGTGCTCTGCATAGATACATCCAGACCGAAATGGAATTTCTGGACATCTCATCCTTGGGCGCGGCCTACTGATATGTTGTCAAAATCGAGCAGAAGCTCAAACAAAAGACGTGACAATTTGGGCCTGGGAACCCCTCACAGCAAAATCTAGGAAAGGGCGGCCCCGACCCACATAATAAAGGATAAAGAAAAGATGGACGGTATCAGGACAACCAATCCAAGCCACAAGAAAAGAAGGACACCGGAAAGACAAAGAAAGATACCAATAAGTGGTGTGACTTCCATAAGAGCCCTTGGCATAACACTGCTGATTGTCGCTCAAAGCAGTCACTAGTGGCGGAAGTGAAAACCTATGAATCAAATGCGGGTTCTGACTCTAAGTCGGAACCAGAAAGGGGAAGACAAATCATTGGCATGGAACACAGTGCCACCTTTGCTACTACCAAGCTCCATCCTGGTGAACCAGACGAGCCAGAAGAAGGAGGGTGGCTCTTCCATTCACAGATGTGGGTAAAAGGCACCCCGCTACACTTCATCGTTGATAGCGGTAGCCATAAGAACCTTATCTCAGCAGAGGTCATCAAGCGGTTGGCACTCTCAACAACGCCACATCCAAAACCCTACACCATTGGATGGCTTTGCCAAGGAATTTATCTCTGCATCAACCAACAGTGTCGACTATCGTACGACATCAAGCCCTTCAAAGACGAGGTATTGTGTGATGTTGCTCCTCTTGAAGTTTGTAATGTTATTTTGGGCCAACCTTATTTATGGAAACGTCATATTGTATATGAGTCTATGCCTCATAGTGTTATTATTACTTTGAACAGGAAATTGTACAGGATACTCGAGGAAGTCCCTCCTAGTGTTATTTCCTTGATCCCTGCCAAGCAATGCAGGAAGGTCATCTCTCAAACCGAGAAATTTGTCTTCTTCGTGATTCATTCTCAGAGTGAGCAAAAGATGGCAACCACATCTAGGGCCTCCGTGGCCGATCTCTCCACACAAAAAAAGAAAGTGGATAAGGTCGTGGAAGAATACTCAAATATCTTCTCCTCTCCTACCGGGGTACCTCTGCATTTCCAGCTCGAGCATCCCATCGATCTAACCCCAGGTGCACTGCGACCCAATGGGATAGTCTATCGCCTCTCTCTATTAGACAACGAGGAGATCAAGAGGTATATCGAAGAAATTCTCTACAAGGGGTACATATTTCCCAGCTCATAGCCTTGTGGGAGCCCAATCATGTTGGTGCAGAAGAAAGACAGAACCTGGTGACTCTGCATTGATTACCGGGCCCTGAATAAAATCATAGTTCGAAACCGGTACCCGATTCCCCGAATCAACGACCTCCTTGATCAACTCACGGGGGAAAAATACTTTAGTAAGATTGATCTGAAGTCTGGCTACCACCAGCTCCCAATAGAACAAATAGATGTATGGAAGACTGCCTTCAAGTCAATAGAAGGTCTTTTTGAATGGTTGGTCATGCCCTTTCGTTTGACAAATGCCTCAACAACTTTTATGAGGATGATGGACGATATCCTATGACCTTTCACCAATACATTTTTAGTGGTGTATTTGGATGACATCCTCATCTACAACAAGACTTGGGAAGAACACTTGCAACATATTCAATAGGTTCTGCACACCCTGCAACAACACAAACTATATGCAAAATTGGAAAAATGCTCCTTCGGCATGGACATGGTCCATTACTTAGGCTACATCATTGATCAACATGGTGTGCATGTGGATCCAACCAAGATCCAGGTCATTGATGACTGGCCATCCCCAACCACACTCATTGGACTTCAGAGCTTCTTGGGCCTCGTCAATTTCTATCACAATTTTGTGTTGGGATTCTCTCATATCGCATGGGCCCTCAACCATGTAACCAGGGGTGGAGAAAAGCAAAAAATTGTGTGGGGCCTGTCCCAACAACAAGCCTTTGATGAATTGAAGAAGCGTTTGTGCTCATCCCCAGTACTTTCATTACCAGACTTGCAACATCCCTTTGATATTGAGACATATGCTTTAGACTATGTTGTGGGCATCATTCTCACTCAACACAGCCACCCCATGGAATATCATAGTGACACACTATCAGATGTTGTCTGTAAGTACCCTACTTATGACAAAGAAATGTACTCCATTGTGCAAGCTTGTCACCAGTGGAGACACTACATTCTTGGGAAGGAGATAGTCATCCACACTGATCAGAAGCCACTACAGATCATGCAAACCCAAGGAAAATTGCAGAATGACCGCCATCATAAGTGGTCAACATACTTACAATAGTTCCACCTCAAAATCAAGTATAAAACAATAAGTACCAATTGAGTTGCTGACAGCCTCAACCGATCTCCAGTCGTGGCACTCACCACAATGCTAGACTCTTACAGCCATGAGACCTCTGGATGGCCCCACCTCTATGAGACAGACCTTGAATTTTCCACCACCTACCAAATGTGGGGCGCCAACTCAGTGGTCACTAATTTCCATCTTCAGGACGGGTTGTTGTGTCGTTTGGGCCATCTCTGTGTTCCATCAAGTGAGTGCATGAAGCTGATTTGGTAATTTCACTATAGTCAGGTGGCCAGACACTTTGGCATCAAAAAGACAGTGGCAGTGCTACATAAACATTTCTACTGGCTAAAACTTTGACAAGATTTCGGCAAGTATATCAGGTCTTGCACCACCTACACTATTACCAAACCAATCACTAAGAAAAATGGTATGTACACCCCTCTGCCTACTCCTAATAGGCCATGGGAATCCATCTCAATGGACTACATGTCCGGCCTCCCATCCACAAAGAGGGGAAATGACTGTGTTTTTGTGGTTGTTGATCGCTTTTCCAAGATGGCGATTCTAGCCACCTGCAAGAAGAACATCACAACAGAAGCCACTACCAATCTCTTCTTTGAACGAGTATGGGTACATTTTGGGATCCCACAAACCATTGTCTCAAACCATGACAATTGGTTCCTTAGCTCATTCTGGTCGAGCCTCTGGTCATTGTTGGATACCAAGCTCACCAAATCCACTGCCTTCCACCCCCAGACAAATGGCCAAACTGAGGTCGTCAACCGGATGGTCGTACATATCTTGTGCATCTATAATTCAAAACACCTCCGCACATGGGATGAGAGTCTTCCCTATTTCCAGTATAGCTACAACCGAGCCTTTCATAGCTCAACTGGCCACAACTCCTTTCATGTGGGTTTGGGATTCCAACCATTGGGCCCCATGGATGTTGCACTACCCCTGGCGACCACCTTGGCCGACTCGTACCCTCCTCCACCAGAAGTTGACAAAGCCACCTGGTTCATTGAGAGGATCCAGTACATCCACCAACAGGTTCAAGATTTTCTACAAAAGTCTAATGCCAAGTACAAGCAACACCATGATCAACATTGGGTGCCACATAAGTTTTAGGTGAGCGACAAAGTTTGGTTGCATTTGCAGAAAGAACGCCTTATAGGGCCCCATCAGAAGCTTTTCCCACTCTGTTATGGGTCGTACACTATTACCAAGGTTGTGGCTGACAATCCTTTTGAGCTCAACATTCCCCCCTTCCTTGGCCTGCATCTAGTCTTCAACGTGGCTCTCCTTCGACCATATTTCCCACCATTATTAGACACCTCAGAGATAGCAGAGCAGTTGAAACCAGCAAATCTCAAACCTGAATGCATGCAATAGGCATCCAATGATCATATTGTGGAAACACGGATCAAGGGCACTCTACAACAAAAGATCCAACTTTACCGAGTCGTCAAAGCAGGGCAGCTCCTGCACCAAGGAAAGTGGCTCACTTGGGGCCAAATTCAGCAGAAATTTCCTCATCTGATGGGGGAAATCAACACAATGGAGACCATTGATTCCTAAGAAGGGAGGATTGATCTAGGTGGATATCGGTGGCCACCCTCCTATTCCACTGGATCGAAAAATAGTTTTCCACCTTGGCAGTTTTTCGGGTTCCAAACTTCCGGGGTTGTTTTGAGGCCCTAAAGGAATTTTTTTGGGGATTTGAGCCCAAGTGAATGCCAGAGGCACTTACCTGGGCTAGTCCAACATTTTTCTTCTTGGTTATACCTTTGCAACGGGCTATCATGGGCCTAAAACGAAGATCGTATGCAAAATTTACGACCCCGGGAAGTTGATGTACTAACTTACCCAAACGGGGCCCACATGACTTTTGGTGCTTCATCTCCTAGGGTTAGGTTTTTGGATGTCTAGGGTTTTTGACATTCCTATTTATTGTAAAAGGCCTTCAGAGCCTCATTGTAACCATCTTCTTGTGAATGAGCACAACCATCACATTGTTTCTCAGATATAAGCCGCCATGACTCCAACAAGTTTGTTTTCCACTGCATTTTACAGTTTCAACTTATTTCCTTGTTGAATAGAAAACCAGTTTTACTGTATCTCTGTTATTTTGTGTTAAGCATATTTTGATAATCTGTATTCATTTCGTTCTTCTCATAAAAATATGGATCACTGATCGAGTGAAAAACAAACGACACTTAATCTTATGAATTAATACCCTTGGGTCGATCAATGGTTGGGACTTAATCAATCGTTGACTTGATGACCCTATTCAATCCAACACTTGAATACCAATGGTTTCTCCTATAAAAATGTGAGACTTCACTCTGGTGGTTTTGATGTTGGTTTCGTGAGTCACGTGGTAGCTCCAAACATTGACACGCGTTCAACAGATGGTATTACAAAACCAACCAAGTACAATGCCTATTAATTTAAACCCCGCGTAATTTTGCAACGTGTGGTGATTGTGGATTGTTGATCCTTTGTTGATCAATGATCAACATCCTTCCTTGATCTGACAGCTCACCTCCATGCAGACTTATATCAAATGATCATGATTTGATTCCTCAACGATCTAACATCTAAATCGTCCGAGCTTCCAACAATTTTACACTCTCGATCTAATGGATCTGATCTATTCACTTCTTGATCAGATAGTTGCTTTAGCTTAGATCCTGCAAATGAATTTTTAAAGAACCATTCTTTGCACAAATTCTCTTGGGTTTTATCCAATGGTTCATGATGGCTCTTCAAGTCTCCACTTCAATCTAGCACCATTTTGAATCTGACAATCATTATAGATCCAAATAAAGATCTAATGGTTATTGTGGATCCTCTGACCAGATCCCATGGTTCACAATTATCCTCTAACGAGACGATATGGTATTAAAAAACCAACCAAGTACAATGCCTATTAATTTCAACCCACGTAATTTTGCAACGTGTGGTGATTGTGGATTGTTGATCCTTTGTTGATCAATGATCAACATCCTTCCTTGATATGACGACTCACCTCCATGCAGACTTATATCAAATGATCATGATTTGATTCCTCAACGATCTAACATCTAAATCATCCGAGCTTCCAACAATTTTACACTCTCGATCCAATGGATCTGATCTATTCACTTCTTGATTAGACAGTTACTTTGGCTTAGATCCTGCAAATGAATTTTTAAAGAACCATTCTTTGCACAAATTCTCCTGGGTTTTATCCAATGGTTCATGATGGGTCTTCAAGTCTCCACTTCAATCTAGCACCATTTTGAATCTGACAATCATTATAGATCCAAATAAAGATCTAATGGTTATTGTGGATCCTCTGACCAAATCCCATGGTTCACAATTATCCTCTAACAAGATGATATGGATCGTTGATACTTACTAGTGATCAACAATCAACGACCACTGTTCACCTGATGATAATGAAGAATTCACACACTAATTCTCGAAGGAATTCTTCACTGGTGGAAGGGATTTCAATCCCGATCTTAAATGCAACACTCTCTCTCCTAAGCTTAACACCCTGTCACCTGCAAACATACTTGATCTAACATGTTACACAAAGCCCACATCTAATTATGATAAACAAAGGTTTCATTGACTTGATATTCCAGAAATTTTCCTTGTACCTTGAACATAGCTCAATATTATCTATAGAGATTTATAATAATCATAAGAAATGATTAGGGGTCTCAACAGACAATTATACTTGAAACAGAGTATTCTCCTTCAAATCAAAATACACACTAGTTTACATAAGTTTACATAAGGAAACTATATGCCTTCTTCCTTTCCTTTGGCCTAATTATCCTTCAAATGGCTAGCCTCCTCTCTCTTTGGCCTAGTTTTCCCCACTTAATGGCCAATTCCCCACTACCTCCAAAGCTTACATTTTTCTATACAAAAGGATTTTGAACTGAAATTTGTTTAGATCCACTAATTTCTCAACAAAACCCTAAGGATCCTCCTGATCCAAAAACCTCTCAACAATCCCCCTATCTCTAGGATCTCTAGATCCATAAAATCCTCAAGAGATATCTAGGATCTCTCTCCTATCCTAAGATCTCTCAACTCCTCACAAATACTCTCGAGATCTCTTCTTAGAAGTAGATATATTACAACATATTTTAACAAATGTAATCCAACTCACACATTCTATAATTCTTATCAAACTTAGGAAATGCTAATAATTCAACAAACAATTCAATTAGGGAACCAACTCCCTTAGTAAATGAATACCCCTCTAGGTATCCTCAAATGCACAAAATTTTGGAGGCAAATGCTCTTGCATCAGACTCCCGTGATTCAAATATTTTATGATGTCCTGATCATGAATCCTTTCTCTTGTATTCCTCCTGGATCCCATACTTTATGTTGTACTTTATGTTGTAGTTGTCCATCTTCCTTGCTACTTTGCTTCTCTTCTATAGTTACTTCCAACTCCACATGCTTCCAAACTTTATGTTTTTGTTTTCCTCTTTCTTTGTTGATGCAAAGTCTTTTAGTTAGCTGCATTGTTTTTCTAGTTGTCCTCCTCTTTCTGTTTTACCATCTCTTGGATGTTCTCCTCATCATCATCCATAACCCATCAATCTCCTTATCTAGCTCTATCCTTGGATGAATGTCCTTGCTGTCACTTTTCCTCCATTGTTGCATATATTATTCTTTCATAAGAGTTATAGGAATCTTATCTAACATTTTCTTCATATTCTGCTTTGCAACTTTCTCCTCATTGTCTTTCAAGACAATATCTTCTCCCTCCAATTCTGACTTCACATCTTGAATATGAAATTTTTGGCTTATTGTCTTCTCCTCCAAGGAATTCAATTCCTCATACAATTCAACAATTTCATATTGAATTGTATTCTCCATGCAATATCCATCACTTGGGTATTCTATCAACCACTCTTCCAAAAGTTCTATCTCTTCTTATGTGCTTCTTTCTTTTGACAAATGACTATCATCTATTATTCCAATGCTTGTAATCTCCTTGAGCATGTCTTCCTGAAGAGACTCTTTATCTTTTGTACTTGCATAATTTATGTGAAATGATGTTTACTCATTTTCCTTTAAGAAATAAATTAAATTTGTTCTCCTTCAGCTTCTTCAAAATCTATATGCATACACCAATCATTAGTTTTAGAATCATAAGATTCTTGAATTCTTGTTGCGTTCATCATCATCATGCATTCTTCCATGTGTTGCAAAATGTATCCATATTGCTCCATTGTTGAATATTCCTCTTCAAATAAATGGTTTCTATTATCTTGAAAATTTTCACAAGTCTTCATTTGGTTTTCTTCAGTTACCCCTATTATAAAAGCTTCCTCATTAAGTCCACCATCTTCAATATTAATAAACACATGCCCCACTAAAAATCTTTCTATCTCGGCCATCTCTTCTATAAATCTTATTTCTTCATCAACATGCACAATCACATCATTTCATTGTTGCTCCTCACCTTCGAAATCTGCAAACAGACACAAAGTGTCAGAATAAAAAATATAAGGCTCTTCATCTGATGTCTTAGTCATCATATCCAAAAGCTGATATAAAATAGTCCAATAGTTAGTGAGACTGTCAGGAAATATCTCCTCAACATCCTCATCCTCATCTTCCCCAAGGAATATTCCTTTTTCATATTCACATATAAAAACATTCCTTCCACACTCAGCTACTCTGATTTCTTCCCACACTTTGGTAGACATACTTTTCCTTAGCTTCACCTGCAATGAATGCATCTTAAGTTCTTCCTCTTTCTTGTCCATCCATATATCTAGTCCTCCTCATACTTCAATAGCAATTCCATTAGTAAATTAAGATGTACTCTCATCTTAGCCATTTCCTTCTCATATCCCTCATCACTCATTATTTTCGTGCCCACTTCCTTGGCACTCCTTTCCATCTGTTTGTGACTTCTCTTTGAACCCTTAAGATGACCATTAGTAGTCATCCTTACCTCCTTCTATGGACTTACCTTATCTTCTTGTGAGCTACAATAATCCTTTCCCATCTCTGCAACAAGTCTTCTACTTGTTACCTTACCAATTCATCTTCTTGGTATTCCCTTGGTTCTCTATAGAAGAACCTTTTCTTGAGCACTCCTACTCCTAAACTTCCAAAGTTGTTAGGCTTCTACTCCCTCAACTTCTCACTTCCCTTGATAATTTCACTTGTTCTCTTCTTCTTCAACAATTCAATTTGTTATCTGGGGTTCTGTCACAAATTCTTCACTTGATAGCTCTGTTTTCTCTCCTTTCCTCCATCAGAGCTTCATTGTTGTAATGGTTTCCATCCATCATACTTTTATGCTATAATTTCCTCCTGTTTTCTTCAATCCCGCAAACACAAATTATTTTTTACCAGAGTTAGCAATAAAACATCAATTATTAATTCTTTTCAAGATATCTTAATGATCTTGTCTCACATTCATTCTCTTGAAGGGGAAATTTCTTGTCTCATTTTTCTCTACAAGTCTCCTTTCTCTCCTCTGTAAACAATGTTCTATGATGTGAATGCACATCCAGTTCCTTACTACCACTACAATCATTTATGCAAATCTCTACAAATTCTTGTGCATTAACCCAATTTAAAATCACACATACTCTGCACTTATTCTTATTCTAACAATTTCTTCAATCTCTTTTCTCAAGGAGCACAATTGCACTGTACTCTTCCTCAAGAAATTCTCTTCAAGAGAATACTAGATCTCATAGTCCTTCGCAATCATCCCTAAAAATAAATATAGAAACATGACTCTGATTTCTACTTCCAAGAGTATTAATTTCCTCTGTTGGTTATATGCTGCAATAATCACAGGAAATCCAACCTCAACTCTGCATTCCTTTTTCAAAAGAAAATTCTTTGTTCTACACTTTAAATAAATATACAACAACTCTCCAAGATCTGATACCACTTGATAGCTTATGTCGGGATTTACCCACATTATGGAAGCTTAAAATGGATCATTTCTCATTAAACCCACAAAGGGGTTCCCAAGAATCTCCCATAAAAAAGTCCTCATAAAATTTGCTTAGCTCTGCAGTTGACAATTGTCAGGTTCTATATTTTAAAATCTCGATCAACCCCCTCTTTCGTCGATCACATGCAATGGATCAACTCTTTAATTCAATCTCATACTCCCTTTGTTCTAAAATCCCTCTAATAGATTTGTTTCAAGCATTAATTTATCTCTTTGGTTCATTCTCTAATTGTAAGAGTGACGCAAAATGCTATACCATAGGTCTTTTCTCAATAAGACCTTGGTTGATGACCAACGGTTTAATACAAGGCCCAAACTTGATCCTTTAGCTCTAAGCCTGAAGGCCCTTATATTATCTCCATATGTTCCACGACTCATAACCACATGATAAATAAAATGACGATAATACCTTTTCCTAGACTTAAGCTCGGAGGCACTTAACCTGACAACTTCTCTCCACAAGACCAAAGGCCCTTACCGAGTGCGAAATAAATGGTGCTTAATCTTATGAATTAATATCCCTAGGCCAATCAATGGTTGAGACTTAATCAATCATTGAATTGATGGCCCTTGTCAATCCAACACTTGAATACCAGTGTTTTCTATTATAACACCACGAGACTTCACTCTAGTGGTTTTGATGACAGTTTCGTGAGTCGTGCAATAGATCCAAACATGGACACATGTTCAATAGATGGTATTATGAAACCAACCATGCACAATACCTATTAATTTAAACCCTGCATAATTTCACAACACATGGTGATTGTGGATCGTTGATCCTTTATTGATCAATGATCAACATCCTTCTTCGATATGACGACTCACCTCCACGCAGACTTAGATCCAACGATCAATATTTGATTCCCCTGTGATCTAATATCTGAATCGTTCGAGCTTCCAACAAGTTTACATTCTCTATCCAATGGATTTGATCTATTCACTTCTTGATCAGACAGTTACTGTGGCTTATATCCTGCAAACAGGTTTTTTAAGAACCATTCTTTGCAAGAATTCTCTTGGTTTTGATCCAACGATTCACGATGGGTCTTCGAGTCTCCACTTCAATCTAGCACCATTTTGAATCCGAAAATAATTATAGATCCCAATAAATATCTAATGGTTACTGTGGATCCTCTAACTACATCCCATGGTTCACAATTATCCTCTAACGAGACGATATGGATCGTTGATCCTTACCAGTGATCAACGATCAATGACCATTGTTCACCCGATGATAATGAATAATTCACACACTAATTCGCGAAGGAATTCTTCACTGGTGGAAGGGATTTCAATCCTGATCTTAAATCCAATGCTCTCTCTCTTGAGATTAACACCCTGTCACCTGCAAACATACTTGATCTAACATGTTACACAGAGCCCACATCTAATTATGATAAACAAATGTTTCATTGATTTGATCTTCTTTGAATTTCCCTTATACCTGCAACATAGCTCAATACTATCTATAGATATTTATAATAATCATAAGCAATGATCAAGGGTCTCAATAGACAACTATACTTGAAATAGAGTATTCTCATTCAAATCAAACTACACACTAGTTTACATAAGTTTACATAAGGAAAATCTATGCCTTCTTCCTTTCCTTTGGCCTGATTCTCCTTCAAATGGCCAACCTCCTCTCTCTTTGGCCTAGTTTTCCCCACTTAATGGCCAATTCCCCACTACCTCCAAAGCTTACATTTTTTTATACAAAAGGATTCTGAATTTAATTTTGTTCAGATCCACTAATTTCTCAACAAAACCATAAGGATCCTCCTAGATCCAAAAAACTCTCAAAACTCCTCCTATCTGTAGGATCTCTAGATCCATAAAATCCTCAAGAGATCTCTAGGATATCTCTCATATCCTAAGATCTCTCAAATCCTCAACAATACTCTCGACTCTCTTCTTAGAAGTAGATCTATTACAACATATTTTAACAAATGTAATCCAACTCACACATTCAATAATTCCTATCAAACTTAGGAAATCCTAATAATTCAACAAACAATTCAATTAGGGAACCAACTCCCTTAGTAAATGAAGACCCCTCTAGGTCTACACAAATGCACAAAATTTTGGAGGCAAATGCTCCTGCATCATTGCTATCCCAAAAATTCATTCACATAGTTTCACATTAGTTTTCAAAATTAAATGATTCACATAACACAACACCAATAGATCTTATGTTTGTTTCCCCAACACACCAATTTTCCTCCCCTTTCAAAAGTAGTGTTGTCTTCTAGGATAAAGGTGTGAAAATTGTTGTAAAATCATTGTTGGTTCCCTAGCGTCATCTTCAAGATGCATATCATTCCATTGTATCAAGACTTCCTAGATAATTTATTGGCACAATTAATGTTATCTTTTGTCTAATACTACCCTTGACTATAATTAAAACGATCTCTCTTCATCAAGTTTGGAGAGGATGGTCTTAATGCAACAATTTGACTCTACCACTTTCTTCAAGTAGGACACATGAAATATTGGTTGGGTTCCAGAATGGGGGAGCCAATCTGTAGGTAACCTATCCAATGCACTTAAGGATTTGATAGGGACCATAGAAATTGGGTGTATATTTTAGTCTTGTACAATATTTTACTGCAAACAAATTTTCAATTAAAGAACAGAAAAGATACAATGGAAAATACACACATTACACAAATATTTTTCCCCTGGAAACCCAAACTTGGAAAACCAACATATTCTATATTCATTCATAGTGATACATTTTTTACAATACAATATACATATAGGAGCGAGTGGCATCCAAAACCCTAACCCAATGACCTGGATTATTCAACAACCCTAATTCCTTAACCGAAAATAGAAAACCATAGGCAAAAACCATGTGTCGAAAAACCACCCAATAATGGACATGAAAATCAAGGCGACATGAAAAACGAGGAAAAAATGCGACATGTTTCCCAAGGATTTTTTTTTATCAGGGGATATTGCTCCCCTCAAACCCCCCTCCATGCTCGACGCAATGTAGCAAACACTATATCTAGTCATGCAAAGAATATAACACATACCCAACATTCTCCCACTTGTTGTTTTCTTTGCATACAGGGGGTTACAAGGTTACATAGTCAACAATCTAGGGCATCAATTCCCATGGATCCTCTACACCAAGAGAACTTCTCAATGCTCACAGATTTTGTTAATGAATCTGCAACATTCTTCAAAGTGTCCACCTTCATCAGGAACACTTTCTTTTCTTCAACCATGTCTCTCACAAAGTAATATTGAATATCAATATGCTTTGTCTTTGAATTATAATCCAGGTTCTCCACCAGAAAAATTGCACTCTGACTGTCACAATCTATCCTTACAGTTTTTTGTACCAACCCAATACCTTAACACAGTCTTTGTAACCATACTGCTTCCTTACTTCCATGAGTGGTCGCCATGTATTCATCTTTTGTAGTTGAAAGTGCCACTACATCTTGTCTTTTTCTCATCCAACTGATTGCTCCTCCAAACAGGTTAAACACATACCCACTTGTAGATCTCCTATGATCCAAATCTCCAGCCCAATCTGCATCCACAAAGCCATGTATGTCCAACACTCTGTCCAATCCTGGTCTTCCTTGGTAGCACAATCCATAGCTAGCAGTGCCACGCAAATACATGAAAACCTTTTTTACTGTTGTCCAATGCTCCTTCCCTGTTTTTGACATATACCTGCTAAAAAATCCCACTGCATGTGCAATGTTTGGTCTAGTACAGATCATTTCATACATCAAGCTTCCAATTGCACTCGCATATGAAACACAAGACATGTCCTCCTCCTTTTCGTGTGTCTCAGGAAACTGATCCGCAAATAACTTACACCAATAGGAATAGGGACCTTGATCGGTTTACATTCCTACACATTAAACCTCTACAATATTGTTTCAACATATTTTCTCTGATTTAACCATAGTTTCCTCTTTTTCCAAACTCTTTTAATTTCCATTCCCAAAATGAAATTTGAAGCACCAAGATCCTTCATGTCAAATTTAGAGGAAAACTATCTTTTCACATCCTGGATAATCTCGTTATTGTTTCGTATCAACAACATGTCATCCACATACAAGACCAAATAAATCAAATGATCACCAATTAATTTAAAATATACACAATGATCCTATTTCCTTCTTTTGAAGCCAAGTCCCAGCATATAAGTATCAAATTTTTAATACCACATCCTTGGTTATTGTTTTAAACCATACAAGGACTTTTTCAACTTGCATACCAGCTCCTTCTTTCCCTTCACAACAAAGCCTTCTGGCTCATTCATATAGATTTCTTCTTCCATATCCCCATGTAGGAATGTTGTCTTCACATCCATCTGTTCTACTTAAAAATCAAATGTAGCAACAACAGATAACATAAATCTTATAGAAGTACTTCTTCTTCCCTCAACCTCGCAATAACCCTTTTCTACTAACCAAGCTTTGTATTTCTCCACTTTCCCTTCTGCATTCAACTTCTTTTTAAATACCCATTTGCTTCCAATGGGATTTCTTCTTGTCAGAAACTCCACTAGATCCCAAGCCTCATTCTTATCCAAGGTTGTCATTTCTTCATCCATGGCCTTTTTCTAGATTTTTTCATCCTCTGAATCCACTACCTCCCTGACAACTCTAGGATGATCATCAATAATAGACAAAGAAAAATTTGAACGGAAATCAGATGGAGTATGCCTTTTCAGTAACCTTCTTTCTCGAATCGATCTCCTCAATACTGGAGTATGAGGATCTTCTTCTTTTGATTCATGTTCTTCTGTAGAGTTTTATTCATCATCCTTTAAATCAAACAATGTTTTCTCTAGTTCTTACTTACTTGGTAGGACTTCTTGTTTAACATCATCCTTCATTTCTCTAAATACCACATCTCGACTATAAAAAACCTTCTTAGTTTCTGGGTTCCAAATATTATAACATTTGAGACCATATTTATACCCAATAAAGATACACTTTTCATCCTTCTTATCTAGCTTACTCATGTTTTCCTTTCGAACATGAACATAGGCCTCACAACCAAATACCTTGAGACGTGCGAGAGAAGGTTTCTTACCATTCCATACCTCTTGTGGAGTCTTGTCATCTAGTGTTGATGAGGGTGATTTGTTGACCATGTAACATGCAGTACACACTTCCTCTGTGCATAATTCTTTCCCTAAACCGGCACCACTGAGCATGCACCTTGATTTTTCCATCAGCATCTTGTTCATCCTTTCTGCAACTCCATTCTACTGAGGTGTATATGGAGTATTATTATTCCTTGCTACACTGTACTTATTATAGAATTGTTCAAATTCATTCACACATAAGTCTCCACCATTATCTGTCCTCAACACCTTAATTCTTTTCTCTGTTTGATTCTCAACAAGAGACTTAAACTCTTTAAACTTGTCAAAGACTTCATATTTCTTCCAAAGGAAATATATCCAAGTATTCCTTGAGAAGTCATCTATAAATGAGACATAGTACACATATTTTCCTAATGATGGAACTAACACAAGTCCAAACACATCACTGTGAACTAGCTGTAAAATTCCTTCTGCCCTCATTGCACCAGAGGGGAATCTTACCCGATTCTGTTTCCCATATACACAATGTTCACATAAATCAAAATCCAGAGAGAAGTTAGACATACCTTCAACCATAACTTTACCATGTAGTAGTAAAATACCCTTCTCTCTGATATGCCCCAGTCTTTGATGCCACACCATAACCTTTTCTCCAAAGACTGTAGGAGTTATTTCTTATTCAAATAAAATATCAAGAACAATGGAACTATTACACCCATCAATAATAGTTATTCCTTGCATCTTATACAGAGTTCCAAACTAAACTCCCTTCAGCATCACCATTTCTCCTCGAACCATCCTATAAGTTTCCTTTTCAAATATTGTTTTTACCCATGCATCGTCCATTTTTCTTACAAAAATCAAATTTTTGGCCAATCCTGGGATGTGCAAAACACCAAGTAGTTTTCTAATCCTTCCATCTATGAGCCTCAACTTGAATTTTCCTCAACCTATGATTCTGGTTGTTGATTCATCACCTAGGAAAACATTACCTCCATCATACCTTTCATATTCACAGAACCACTTCCTGTGGGGAGTCATATGAAAGGATGCACCTAAGTCAACCAACCATGCCTCATGATCTTCATGTGTTCTTGAAGATTCCAAGTACACATACCCTCCTTCTTCCTTGGAGGTATTTTCTTCTGTAGAAGGATATCCTTCAGATCACTTCTTTTTCTCAACTTTGGATCTATATTGCTTCTTGTAGTTCCCTTCTTTTCCACATCTACAACATACCTTTACAAACTTTCTGGGAGACATAGATCTTCCCTTAGAATTAGATCTCCCACTTGAGGACTTATATCTATTTATTTCCTTGGAGCATCCTCTTGCAAATAATGCATCTGTGCTATGTCCTTCCATGTTCTTCCATCTCATCTCCTCCGACAACAAATATGAGACCACTTCATCAAACTTCAAGGAAGTTGTATTACTATCTATGGCCACAACCAGACTATCCCACGAGTCTGGTAAAGAGAATAGTAAACTAATACACTTATCTTCATCTGAAATTTTAATCTCAATAGATACTAACTGACTTACCATGGTATTGAAGGCGTTCAAATGCTCTACCACCGAGTCTCCATCTCTCATCCTGAGGTTATACAACTTCTTTCTCAGGAATAGTTTATTTACTCAGGACTTAGACTGATACAACTTCCCCAACTTATCCCATAAATATTTGGCTATAACTTCCTTTGACACATTCAATAATACCAAATCTGAGAGACACAGTCGGATTGTGGTCTTCGCCTTCCGATCCAATTTTTCCAGTCATCTGCTGAAGTTCCTGTAGGTGCAGTACATGGATCCATTGTGATCCACTAGTCTCTATCCACCAACAGATATTCCATCTTGAGCTTCCACAACTCAAAAATTTTCCCATTAAATTTTTCGATCTCCATTTTTGATCTACTCACCATTTATTTTCACCTGAAAAATCAATACCACGGATCTCCCATTGTAACAATGCTTATCACAATCCCGAGCCAAACCCTTGACCACAAAGGCGTCCCCATGAATCCAACAAATATCTGATACCAAATGTAGATTTTAACCTTGTACAATATTTTACTGCAAACAAATTTTCAATAAAAGAATAGAAAAAATACAATGGAAAATACACACATTACACAAAGATTTTTCCCCTCAAAACCCAAACCAAGAAAACCAAAATATTCTATATTCAGTCATAGTGATACATTGTTTACAATAAAATATACATATAGGAGCCAACGACATCCAAAACCCTAACCTAATGACCTAGATTAGTCAACAACCCTAATTCCTTAACCAAAAATAGAAAACCATCGAAAAAAACCATGTGCCAAAAAAACGCCCAAAAATGGATACGAAAATCGAGGTGACACAAAAAACAAGGAAAAAATGCAACATGTTTCTCGAGGAAAAAACTTATCTGGGGCGCTGCCCCCAATCCCCTATGTGCACGACGCAACATAGAAGACACTATAGCTACTCATGAAAAGAATATAAAACATACCCAACATTGAGCGCTAGCTTCTAGTGGCTCTTTTCCTTTAGAGATGTCTACTTATAGGGTTGTCAATGAAGAAACACCTAATTCCCCCTCTTTAAATAAATGTTCTAAGTAATATCGATGTGTCTCTTTCTTCATTTTATTTTGAACCAAGACCAAATTTTCCTTAAGTGTACATAGAATGCTAAATTTGGTAGTAAGAGTGATATCCACTTCCTAAACCTTTAATTTCCCTGATAAGTACAAAGATGAAAATAAGGGGTTCTTTCCATAGATAGACTCATAGGGTGATAGTTTGGTAGCACCATGATAGGTGGTATTTTACCACCATTATACAAGGGGTATCCATTGAACCCATTGGATTTGTTGGTTTGATGCAAAACATATCCAACAAGTTTATGGGGACTTATTTTCTACCTTAGTCTAACCACTTATTGACTACCTCAATTCGACTATCTATTTGGTGGGATAAGCCATGCTCATTTTCAATTATTTTCCCTATAGTTTAAACAACTCCTTCCAGGATTTGCAATTGAAGGTAGGATTGTAATGTGCCACAATTGAATTAGGCATGCCAAGTAATTTAAAAATATGATCGATGAATATTTATGTGAATATGGGTGGCTTAAACAAGTTTTGTAAGAAAATAAATTAATCTTATTTGAGAAAGTGGTCAACAACCACCATGATGAAAAATTCATTACCTCCTCTAGGAATTCTAATAATAAAATACAAGGATCGGTAGTGACTACAATTCTCTAGTCATGTTCATTGTTTCACCCTTGTTCCTTTGACACAATCCACACTCAAATACAAATGTACATGTTTCATTCTTCATTCCATCTTGGAAGAATGAATATTCATATGGATTTTGAAAGGTTGATCAATGACCACCTATTGGAGAGGAATCCAATTCCTTTATCACCTATGATTTTAAAGAAGTTTTGTTCACCAAAACGGTACACTCTGTATACCTTAATGTGTCTTTCTACCAAGTATAGAATGTAGGGGCATTTATCTAGTATATCTAGTGGGGTAATATGGGATACATAGGGAGTTACGCAATGGGAATAATAATAGATATGTGGTTATGAATTGTTATGTATGGAGGCCATTTCTAATAAATAAGGCTCATTAGTGTGAACATAATGAATGTAAGAAGGCTTACTAGAAGGTTCCATCTACTAGAATGTTCCTAGGAAGTAGATATTACTATATAAATAAGTATAAGAAATGTAATGGGGCATGGTGAAGTATAACGTAATTGATAAGAAAGTATTACTTGGGAGTGATTTCCTTAAGGGATAATATATGGTGTTACCCTACCTCAAGGGTTTTCTCTCTAATTCTTGTGTTCATTATTTGGTGTGAGTGATTTGGTTTACTATTGAGATTAAGGATTTATCTCCATATTTTATATTCTTATCTAGCAGGCACACAACATTTGGTATTAGAGCTCTTTCTTGGGCCAAAAAAGGGAAGATTTGTTTTTTCCTTGTTGCATATTTTTCAAGGTAAAAGAGGATGGAGGGATTCATTTTGAATGATAAGACTTTATGTGTATAATTTGAAGGAATATGTTACAAATATGAGTTCCTCTTGAAAAAATACCCAGGTTCAAAAAATAAATCATCTGAATCAAATTCTGGGAAGTGGAGTTATTGGCTATTTAAAATCAACAATTTTTTAGGGTTTTTACGAGGACGGCCATACAATTTTCTGATAAAATATATTTTTATGGAGTGCTTATATTTCAATCAAACTAGTGCCAATAGATGCAAAGTGGATGCGGTATTTCATAATTGTGGTCATAATAGCCAATCGAAGAAGTATAGCCACATTTATGCCCATTTTAATTTAGCTTCCTCAAAAAGCTCCATTGAAAATTGAGTGATTTTCTTATAAAACCTAGATTTTGTTGAAGATTTCTTCCAAGAAAGATGTTTTATTTATAGAAAAATATGATAGTCATTCTATTGAAGATTACATAAAAGAAAGGAAGTTAATATGGGGAAATTAATGGAAATTTAATGTAAGTTTTAAAGGCGATGATTTCCAATGGTTGAGGTTTATTAACATTGATAAGATGTTAGAACTTTCTGATGAAGCCTTTGAACAAGAGATTTTAGATAAATGGTCTCATTCTAATAAGAATGATAATGTGACCACCAAGGGTTTATTTTCATATAACAACTCTATATTACAGGTTCATGAATGTATTCATAAAGAAAAGGTCATTGTTTATTAACCCTAGTTGCCAACAAAATTTTATCAATGTCCAACTGGCTAATAGATTGAAAATTCCTACAAAACATATCCAAAGCACACAATTTGAGGGTAATACTTTTCAAAATTTTAAAAATCTGAAGCTTATCATAGATAAATATGTGTTGCATTATCATTTTTATGTTATGGATATGAATGATGTGGATCCTATTCTCGAATATCCTTGGATGGAATCAATTGGTGTAGTTAATATTAATGTGGAAAAGATCTTTATGAAACTTTGGTACAAGAAAAATAAAATTACACTGTAGGATGTGTCTCAAGTAGTAATCCAAAAGGGCCAATGGGGGAAATTAAAGAAGTTCTTGTAGGGAAAATAATTGCAGAGTGAGAGATTGAATTAAAATCAGATCCCACCAAAGAATATGAAGAAAAGTCTTAGGAAGGGCATAAAAAGGAATCAAAGGAGATACATGACTCAAAGGACCACCATGTGGAAGAGTCCAAGAAAGAAGAACCAATAGCTAAGGTTTTTGTATATCACCATCTACAACACATAGAGAAACAACATTCACCAATACAGGGGTGTGAGAATCAACAAACTTATTATGGACCAACATGGCACCAAAATAGAAAAAAGTCAAGAGGCACATGGAGAAATAAAAAATAATTCATGGAGATATCAAAGTAGCATAGAAAGGAGAAATCATAAGGAATAAATTGGATCCCATGTTCACATTCCACTAGGATGGATGGATGCTCGTGCTTGGTACCAACTGGCTACATTGTTTAGATGATCATATTGTATGGTTTGTTCCCATGTTTCAAGAAAGAAACATGTGAAGGGGGATGGAATGTAGTATACCTAGGGGGTAATATGGAGTACATAATGAGGTACCCAATGTAAATAATAATATATTTGTGGATATGTATTGTTATGCATGAAGGAATGTTTTAGTAAATAAGGCCCATGTAATAGTGCACGAACAAAATGAATGTAAGAAGGATTACTAGAAGGTTCAACCTACTAGAATGTTCCTTCTCTAGAATGTTCCTAGGAGTTAGATATTAATATATAAAGAAGTATAAGAAATGTAAAAGGGAATGGTGAAGTATATGGTAATTGATAAGCAAGTATTTCTTGGGAGTGGTTTCCTTCCTTAAGGAATAATATATGGTGTCACCATAACTCAAGGGTTTTCTCTCTAATTCTTGTGTTAATTATTTTGTGTGAGTGATTTGGTCTATTATTGATATTAAGGATTTTTCTTCTATATTTTATATTCATGTCTACTAGGAACACAACATTTGGTATCGGATCTCTTTCTTGGGCCAAAAAAGGGAAGATATGTTTTTCCTTGTTGTATAAATTTCAAGTTAAAAGAGGATGGTGGCCTTCACCTTGAATTCTGAAAATTTGTGTGTATAACTTGAAGGAATAGGTTATAGATCTGAGTTCCTCTCAAAAAAATACCAAGTTTAAAAAAATAAATCATTTGAGTAGGTGTACTAGAAGTGGAGTTATTGGCGACTTAAAATCCTCGTTTTTTTAGGTTTTTACTAAGGACAGACACACGATTTGAAAGTCAAATGTATTTTACCAGAGTGCTTTGATTTCAGTTTAACTAGTGGTAATAGATGCAAAGTGGATGTGGCATTTCATAATTGTGTTCATAATATCCAATTGGAGAAGTATTGTCGTAGTTATGTCCATTTTAATTTAGTCGCCTCAACGAGCTCCATTGAAAAGTGAGTGATTTTCTTGTATTCCCTAGCTTTTATTGAATATTTATTCCAAGCAAGATGTTTTATTTTTTAGGAAAAACAAATATTCATACTATTGAATAGTACATAAAATAAAGGAAGTTGATATGGAGAAATGAATGGAAATTTAATATAAGTTTTAAAGGTGATTCTTTCCAATGGTGGATGTTTATTTTATTTATTAACACTGACAAGATATTAGAAATTTCAGATGAGTCATTGGAACAAGAGATTTAGATAAATGGTCTCATGCTAATAAGAATGATAAAGGGATTACCAAGGGTTTGTTTTCATGTGGAAACTCCATATTACAGGTTCATGGATGTATTCGTAAAGAAAATGTCATTGTTTCTATTAACCCTAGTTGCCAACAAAAATTTATCAATGCTCAGTTGGTTAACAGATTGTGAGTTCCTGCAAAACATATCCAAATCACATAAGTTGAGGGTAAGACTGTTTAAATTTTTAAATATTTGAAGTTTACCATAGATAAATATGTGTTTAATTATGTTTTTTATGCTATGGATATGAATGATGTGGATGTTATTCTTGGATATCCTTGGATGGAATCAATTGGTACAATTAATATTAATGTGGAAAATATGTTTATGAAGCATTGGTACAAGAAAATGAAAATTGCACTGCAAGATATGTCTCTTACTAACCTAGAATGGCCCATGGGGGAATCTAAAGAAGTTCTTGCAGGGAAAATAATTGTAGAGTCATAGGTTGAATCAAAAGTAGAGCCTACCAAAGAATATGACGAAAATTATTAGGAAGGTCATAAAAAGGAAGCAAAGGAGCTACATGATTGAAAGGACCACCATGTTGGAGAGTCTGAGAAAGAATAACTATGAGCTAAGGTTGATGTATATCTCCATCCACACCACATTGAGAATCAATATTCGTCAAGGTAGGGTCATGAACATTAACAAACGTATTATGGACCAACATGGTACCATTATGGAAAACAATAAAGAAGCACGTGGAGGAATAAAAATAATTCATGAAAATGCAATCAGAAGGAAGCAATTGGACCCCATGTTCACATTCCACTAGGATGGATGAATTCTCGTGCTTGGTACCAACTGGCTACATTTATTAGTCAATCATATTATATGGTTTGCTCCCATGTTTTGAGGATTAAACCTGAAAAGGGGGATGGAGTGTAGTATACCTAGGGGGTTAATATGGTGTATGTAGGGAGGTACCCAATGGGAATAATAATAGATATTTGGTTATGTATTGTTATGTACAGAGGCCATTTCTAGTAAATAAGGCCCATGTAATAGTGTGAGAACAATGAATGTAAGAAGGCTTACTAGAAGGTTCCACCTATGAGAATGCCCCCTCTCTAGATTGTTCCTAGGAGGTATATGTTACTATATAAATAAGTATAACCAATGTAATGGGGCATGGTGAAATATATTGTAATTGATAAGAAAGTATTGTTTAGGAGTGATTTCCTTCCTTAAGGAATAATATATAGTGTTACCCTACCTCAAGGGTTTTCTCTCTTATTCTTGTGTTCATTATTTTGCGTGAGTGATTTGGTTTATTGTCTATATTAAGGTTTTATCTTCTATATTTTATATTCATATCCATGAGGAACACAACATTTGGTATCAAAGCTCTTTCTTGGGTCGAAAAAAGGGAAGATGTTTTTTCCTTGTTGCATATTTTTCAAAGTAAAAGAGGAATGCAGTCTTCAACTTGAATTTTGAAACTTTATGTGTAGAATTTGAAGGAATAGGTTATATATCTGATTTAATCTCAAAACAATACCCAGGTTCAAAAAAATTATCTGAATTGGAGTCTGGGAAGTGAAGTTATTGGCAATTTAAAATCAACAATTTTTTAGGGTTTTTCGGAGGATGGTTGCACGATTTGCAGATCAAATATATTTTTCTAGAGTGCTCATATTTCATTCAAAATTGCGCTAATATATGAAAAGTGGACGTGGAATTTCATAATTGTGGTCATAATAACTAATCCAAGAAGTATAGTTGCAATTTTTCCCATTTTAATTTAGCCACCTCAATGAGCTCCATTGAAAAGTGAGTGATTTTCTTATAAACCCTAGATTTTGTTGAAGAATTCTTCCAAGAAAGATGTATTATTTTTCAGGAAAATATGGTAGTTGTAATATTGAAGAATACATAAAAGAAAGGAAGTCAATATGTGGAAATGAACAGAAATTTAACGTAAGTTTTAAAGGTGATGCTTTCCAATGGTACATGTTTATTAACATTAATAAGATGTTATAACTTTCAGATGAAGCCTTTGAACAAGAGATTTTAGATAAATGGTTTCAAGTGAATATGAATGATAAAGGGACCACCAATGGTTTATTATCATATGGAAACTCTATATTACAAGTTCATGGATGTATTCATAAACAAAAAATCATTTTTTATATTAACCCTAGTTTCCAACAAAACTTTATCAATATTCAATTGGTTAACAGATTACAAGTTCCTGCAAAACGTATCTAAAGCACACAAGTCGAGGTTAAGACTATTCAAATTTCCAAAGATTTGAAACTTACCATAGATAAATATGTGTTGCAATCGTATTTTTATGTTGTGGATATGAATGTTGTGGATGTTATTCTTGAATATCCTTAAATGGAATCAATTGGTATAAAGGCTAAGAGAATGGTCCTTGGAGACCCGAGACAATGAAAAGTGCATTCAAAATCTACACCTTCACTACTGTTGAGGAAGAGGTATGAGGAACCTTACTCAACCATTTTCATATCTTGTTAGGATAAGGAAAGATAGTTGGGAATGTTACCCAGGGTTTATAGCCTTAGAATAAAAGAAACAATAACTTAATCCACGGGTATTAATTACAAGGGACCAAGGTTGGTTTTTTTATATATTATCTGTAACTATGCAAAGAAATAAACTAAACATAAATTACTTGAGTATGTACATGGAGATAAAAGAGAAATATGAACCAAATCATCAAAAATACATATGTGAGACTGAAATCAGAAGTCTAATTTTTATATTGATTTCATTCTAAGATATAAAGTTGAATTCTCATTACAAACCCCTGCGAGGGTAGGGACCAAAGTCAAATTTAGAAGCCTCCAATGGGCACCATACAAAAAGATTCTGACAACAAAATAAATTTGAAGCTAAATATCTAGATCATATTGCCACAAAATGATGTCACTTGGCTCTGCAAAATATTCTTTATCAGTCATAAAATTCAATTTATAAACAAACAAGATCACACAGACTGCCAAAGATAAATCATACACCTTTAAAACAAGTTGTTGAAATATATGATTTAGTTTTGAATCCTGTTACCTTCAATAAGACCCTGTTATCATCAATATGGTTAAGCCTTCTAGTAAAACTTAGAATGAATGGAAAATGAAAATTATCTCACAAGTATAGAGAAAACCTTAGGGTTGAAGTTCTCCCTCTATTATCTCTCTCCCTTTTCTCTTCATTTGATTGAGATTTTATTCCTTCTCAATAAGTTATGGTAGTTCAACTACCTTTCTTTAGTTAAGCTTAATTAGCTTAACTAATTAGTTAAGAAAAATAAATAATAATATATATAAATAAGGGTCTAATTAAATAATAATTAAATAGGTGAGACCCCTTGTGACTCATGTTTCAATTCATTTTAATAGTCATCAAAACATGAAGTATAAAACCCCAAACATTTGATTCAAACATCCTCCTTGTAACTCCCATTTTCATATTCATGATCAAATATTTTAATATCAACAAAATATAGCTTGACTATATCCAAAAAATAACATTATATCCATGCTATCCAAAACACTGTCTAAACATGTTTTGTTGTCCAAAACATTGTCAAAATAAAAAGACTATCCTCAATAGAAAATAATATTAATCAACATTAAAACCCATATTTAATATGAGAGGCATTTGGACTCTTTTCATTGCTGCCCTCTTTCGATGTTTCTTTCATAGCCTTAGGCTGGTTGGAACCCTGAGGATGGATCTCGTTGATGACACAAGAACAATTGTATTTGAGACGAATATAAGAGGACACCGATTCAAAGGAATCTTTGGATGACTTGGAGGGAGTGGCCACTCCTTTTCCTTTATCTGTATCTAGCTTGGGAACATCAGTTTTTAGACTTTTACTTGCATGAGAAGACTTCACAGGTGAGACAACATGATCAACTTGAGCATTTTAATTATTTGGTGGTGGAGGAGGGGGTAATGGAAAAGACACAGTAGGCCAACCATGGTGATGAGCAGCAGGCTGATGGACAATCTCTTTCCAACCATCATTGGCAAGCGTTCTGGATGCATAGACACATGAGGGGGAACACAGATACCAAAAAGGTTTTGATGTGGCTGGAAGGAGGCCTCTCAGGTCAAGGATAGGGAATCCCATGGCCCATTAGGTTGAAGAACCCAACTTGAAAGAGATTATTTAATACATATGGATCAACATCAAAATTTATTGAAAACAATGGCCTTCTATGGCCCCTATGCCTCTATTAGCACCTCTTTTAACACCTATTCCATTGTTGTCCCTGCTAAAGAAGCTCATCCTGAAGCAATATTCCAACATGTCATGAAAAAATCTTAACAATACATGCATCAATAATCTACCTAAATAAAATCAAAAGGTTGTCTCTATCATTCACCACATAAGCACATGCAATCCATCCATCAATATATTAACACTCAACAATCAATTTTCCATTTGAACAGGGAGTGGTAGGGATATTGGGAATATGAGGGGGTTATAATGAGTGAAAAAAGTGGTAGCATGTATGGGAAGTGAACAACGAATATTGTTCAAGCAAATGCATAAGTAACAAAAAATATATCCATATCCAAACTTCCAACACCAATCATCAGCTAGTCTTTTCTTTTGTTATTAATCCTTTCTTTTTTCAAAAAAATGAAATTCATAATAATAGAACAGGGAATGTTTAAAATGTATTTGGGAAGGAGAGGGGCATATAATGCGAGAAAAGTGGGATAATGAAAGGGAAAAAAATGATTATTGTTCTATTATATGCATTAGTATATATTGAAAATCAACATCAATATCAATTGCCAAAGTTCTTTCTGTTAATAATTCAAATCTATGACACTACAGTTTTTATAGTACACAATATAAAACCCAAGGAAACATTCGAGACTGTCAAAATTTAAAACTCCAATTTCCTCTTCCTTTCTTTTATTAGCAGAGATTTTATATGAAATTGTTAACATAGTTATAAAACAATTAAAAATAGAATACACCCATCATGCGTGGGAGGTTGAGAGAACAACGTAAAGCCATCAACCTTTCACTATACAATGCTTGTATCAAAACCTTGAATTCTTGTTGCATAATAGACTGGGTTGAAACCTCATATGAAAATGGTGCTCATTGTTTATTTTAACATCATATGACTTCAAAATCGACCAAAAACCTCATGGATAATCAACAAACGAGCCAAGAATCCATGTATATAACCCGTCTTACCCATTGTCGGGTTAATCACTATAACCCATATCAAGACCAAAGTTTGAATCTTATGAATTTCCACACACTAGATAAAAGAACCGAGATCTGGGAACGAAAAGGTGAAACATCCATATTTGCACAAAAAAACATTTAACCATTGATTTCCATAATAGACTTTCCACATACCTCATATGGTGGCCGCAAGGAAATACGTCTATCTATTCACAACAGTTGAAAGATAATTTAAAGGAGTTTTAAATATTACAGAGACTGAGTAAAGGGGTATGGCGTTATGCAGAAAAAAGACAATTGTTCTTTTATTTCTCAGAAAAACAAACCTTGAATTTTAATGACGAGAGATGAGTGAAACAAAAAATATATTTTCCATAATTATTTGTCAACAGTCATAACAACAAAATTAACACTCATTCTGGGTGCAATGCAGTCATTTAATCCAAACAGAAAGGAATTTTGAAGATTGTTCTTAGCTTGGAAAATTTAAATGCCAACAGAGAGGAAACACCATACAAATGCAATTTGCACAACCGTGATAACCACACACATCCATTATAACTTTGGAAAGAAAACACAGTCTATAAGAAAATCTAAGAGCCAACATCATGATTATATTTGGAGCGAAGCTACAGTTCGTGAATGGAAAGGTAAGAGCCATCATACATGCATGGAGAATGCCAGAAAACCAACAAGCACCATTATTCTTTCCCAGGCCGAGAAAAATGGAGGCATTACCAGCCAAAGAAACCAACACAAATGCGAACCGAGTGAGGGTGGCGACCTCAATTTTGGGTTAGAGTGAACTGCACTAATTGCACATCGTTTCTCGGATTAATTTCCATCAACTAGAGACAAGTACGAGCGCACCCAACACATCCAACGCATAGTCCACTACATTTTCCACATAACGTTTCAATAAAAAAATTGAATTTTCCTCTTTTCATTAAGCTCATAAGTTTTATATGCGTACTCGAAACTTGGCACCAAATACATATCATGTACCACATTCTTTTCTAGGGAAGGATTTCCACCTTATAAAACTTAACCATTATCCATGATAATAACAAGAATATCATAAGTGAAATATCCCATAACTATGTATGGCCCATGCTTGGAGTTTGAATCAACAAGTCAAAATATATGTGTAGCAAGAATAAACCAAGATGCTCATTAAAACAACATTTTTTCCCTTTATCTTTTAAATTAAATTGCCAATAAACCCTATCATTCATCCAAAAAGTGGTTTCAAATTTCAAATTGTAGAGTCATGTTTGCAGGGTAGTCATGAGTGCAATCAATTAAAAGCACCTTTCATTATTATTCACATCACGGGGTCCCACCTATTTAGTATATTATTAAATATATATAAGTAGTAATTCATTACAACCCATTTGTAGGAAGGGATTTCATATTGCACTTTTGGGCGTCAACAACCCCTTTATTAAATTTGAGATCACCCTCTACCATTATTTCATGAAGTTTTTCAAGGTAATCCAGGTAAAGTAGGAAAAGGTAGGTGTTATGGTATTTTTCCCTCGTGACCTTGGGTCATGTCACAATAGAGGTTGACCATATAAAAATAAAGAACCCTACCCTCACATACGATGATTCTATAAAAATAATAACTACAAAGAGAGAGAGAGAGAGAGAGAGAGAGAGAGAGAGAGAGAGAGAGAGAGAGGCATCAAACCTTGTATCCTACATCTGATGTTGATCATTTCTCTCCACCTTTGATGTTGCTCCAGATCTCCACTGGTATGAACCTGTAAAAGAAGACCAAATCTATGTTGCAACAAGGTAGTTATAGATTCCAATCATACATATAACATGCAAATATTCTAGTATATAAAAGAAGTTAGCATATATCAACGACTAGAAACTAATTTACACATGTATGGGGGAAAGAGAACTCTTTCATTGAAAACGATGAAAATGAGTGGTTACAACCTGACTCGAACCATCGGCACTACCTCAAAGCCAACCTCCCAAGTTCCTTCAAGCCTCACTCAGCAAGATTTCCCTTCCATGGATGACCCAATAAGGTTAGGAACACACCTTATAGTTATATAATGAAAAAGAAGGAATGCCAGAACAAGGGGATGTTACTCAGAGAATGAAGGGGAATATAGAGACTTGTAATTTATTCATCATAACTTTGCACCTAGGTTGTCCTCCTCATCCATGCCCAAAAGGTGTCTTTCTACCATCCTCAAGAAATTAAAGAGGTTGAATTTTTTTTGGTATGGGCTCAGGGAGGTTGGGAACGAGCCCAACCAAAATCCCCACCCGAAAATATGGAATTATTTTATTTTTCACATTTTTTAGGGCATCCACGAGTTTTACACTAGAAAGGCATGGATTTCCACATGTTGTACAAAAGTGACCCGCTGATATAAGAAAAAACACTATTTTTTAAGTGGATTTGATGAGGAAAATTTGGATTTAAGCTTACAAGTCAGGGACAAGGACTAAGCCATCTCACAATGCAAATGGTGTGGAAAATTGTTGTATAACATATGCCCCCTAATGTGTGAGGTTAGAAGGGAAATTGATGGTTGAAATACATTATAACTTTGAGAGGTGAGGAAGCATTTAAGTAGATCCAAATGAAGGTTCCAAAACAGTTGATGCAAGAACAAAAACCATCAGCAGAGATCAAGGAAGAGTATTCTCGTCCCAAGTCGGGCATACCCATGCTTGGGAGTGATGTAAGAATGACCACCAAATCAAGTACACTATGGATCCATGGAATATATATGAAAGTATAACTAATGTCCATGGCCATGAGAAATACACAATGGATCTATGTGATATATATAGAGTAGAAAGCATGGCCACAAGGAATACACAGTGGATCCATGTCAAGGTACATCATAGACATGAATAGAGACACAATGGAGCTATGTCTCAAAATAAAATAAAAAGAGGATATTTGCGACCAATGGAGTGAACAAACTCATCCTATGCAAGTACCAATGTCTATGGGCCGGTATAATATATGTCGGGTAGGAGCACAAAAAATGTGATGCTCATACTTCACCCGAAGTCTTCAAAACGATCTGTCGTGGTACGAGTCTACACTGTGTGAAGAGATGTGTTGGGATCGAACATAGTGAGACACTGTTTGGTTACCGATCATTGATGTATACC
>JASDQU010688999.1:45874-64198 GCA_032191745.1 Picea mariana
TGGAGCCAGCGAGCCGCTTTTGGTTCTCCGGGCCAGTGGAGTCCAAATACGGTCTTTTAATTCTCGGCGGAAGTTAACGCCCCTTTTTCAAGGTGCCCTCCACCACCATCGTGGTCTCTTTTCTGCACATCCCCTCTCAGCAGTTCTGCAATAAATTCAATAATATTCAATTTATTATTTACATCACATATTCATGCTTATGAGTTTTTCCATAGTCCTTGGCCAGTTCAGTTATATTTACAATCTGGGGGAAACAGGGTGTTACAGATAGAAACATTGAATTTAATGGGGAAGGGTGACATTTATCAAGAAACTTATGATGACATCGTCATATTGTGCATCAGGTGCTCAAGAGGAAGTTCATGGACCAGATCAGGGATGCGTATCCCCCTCACCAGAAATATCAATACTACCAATGGGGGTGTTATGCGAGCTGAAGTTGGTAATATCTTAGAAAACTTCAAAACAAATATTTTGAGCACTCTAACTACAAAATTGGATGTATTGCAGGCCAAACAGAAAAAAACAGAAGTGGAACAAACGTTGGCCATATTTTGCCACAGGTGTAGAAGAAAACATGGTCCAAGGGATTTCCCTTTGGATGTGGTTCGGGTTTGCGCTATCTACGCCAAAAATCATGATACGGAACAATGCCCATTGCTCCATGGACTGAAATCTTTCTTTAGAGAAGCAGAAGAAGAAATAAAGTTGTTATATCTGATGGCTCAGCGTCGTCAATGGCAGAATCAGCCTCCAAATACACTACAGGACCCTTCCTCTTTCTTCTCTAGACAGTATAATCAACTACAAGCTTCTGGTAGCACATGGCAGGGTCAGTCGTTTACTAATCATAACTGGCAGCCCCAACAATACCCATTTGCAAATCCCACTTGGAAAAACTAGCCCGTTGTAAATCCTGCCTGGCAGAATCAACCAACTGCAATTTCCACTTGGCCTAACTCACAATATCCCACCTCATCCTGGAAAAAATCAAATAACAACATCTACCCTTCACAGTGGCCCAACATGACTACCCAAAACCCAGATTGGAATCAGAATTGGTAGCGCCCCATGGGGATAAACAACCAACCCATGGGGATGGCCCCTCAAACTCAGCCTACATTACAAGCACCACTCCAACTGCCCCAGAACCTGCAATCACAATTGTGCCTTCAATTACCAGCCCGGCCTCACCCAAATCCAAATAACAGATCGACTCAGCTCGTCCAGATTATGGAGAATGGGGAAGGAGAGACCAGCTCGGTAGGGTGCAGCGAACTACGGTTGAGATCGTGGCGCATAATCTCTCTTGAAGAAAATAACGTCTTTCAAGAGCAGGAGAATGAAAAACAACCAGCAATAATACCCTCGACCGTGGTAATAATAGAAGAAATCGAGCAGGGGGGAAACACAGTCAAATCACAAGATCCTGATAAGGATGCAACGCCCTCCCTTCCGTTCCCCGAAAGATTGATGATGGCAAAATCGGTTGTATATCCCAACTTTGACATTTTAGGGGAACTCAAGAATTTATATATCAAGATTCCACTACTGGAAGCTCTTCAAGACATCCCAATTTACACAAAAATGATCAAGAAGCTATGTGGGAGAAAGCCCGTCAGAAAAATTAAAGATCCATCATCAACAGTCCACATGGTAGGATACTTGTCTGATCTAATTTTAGGTAGACAAGAACCGGTCAAATATGCAGATCCGAGGAATCCCATAGTGACAGTTCAGACCCCAACACCATGCAGTCTAAATATCTATTTCATGAAAATATTGGCAATATGTATTTCCTTGCAAGTTGACTTGACGAGAATGAAGTGAGCAACCTTGCTCAGTTTGTCCAAAACTACCATGATGGCGTCATTTTGTTTGGTTGATTTTGGTAACCCTGTGATGAAATCCATGGAGATGTTTTCCCATTTCCATTCTAGGATTGGTAGGGGCTGCAACAACCGTACTGTATACCGGTTATCCGCCTTAACTTGCTGACATTCTAGACACCTAGTTATGTAATCAACTATGTCATTTTTCAGTCCGGGCCAATAAAATAGTTTCCTAGTGGCCGTGATCATTTTATGATAACCAAGATGACCAGTGTATGTTTTTTTGTGTAGTTCATCCATTATGAACCTCTTCAAGTCGTCACAATTCATAATATAAAATCTACCTTTGTAAGTTAGAAGTCCATCATTAAATATGTGATAGCCTTCATACTTCATCCCTATGGGTTCTTGCTTTAGGTATGATGTCACGGTCTTGAAAAAGGCATATGTTTCTTGTGCAGATTTTACTCTCTGTTTGATGTCTAATTCACTCGCGCTTACAGCTGCCAAGTGAACCACTTTCATACTTATACTAAGGGCATCAACCACCATATTCTCCTTTCCTTTGATATGTTTGATTTCAAAATCAAACTCACTAAGGAGAGCCATCCACCTAACTTGTCTAATATTGAGTTTTGGTTGGTCAAACAAATATCTCAACCCACTATGGTCTGTCATAAGAAAAAATATTCTACCTAGGAGTTAATTCCTCCACATTTTTAAAGAATGCACTATCGTATCCAATTCCACATCCTGGGTCACATAATTGACTTCATGCTCATTCAATTTTCTGGATTCATAGAAAATCACATGTCCTTCTTGCATAAGGACTCCTCTGAGCCCTTCCTTGTAGGCATCTGCACACACAAGGAAATCCTTGTTTGGGTCTACAATCTTCAACATAGGCACATTGGTTAGGAGTTATTTCAACTCTTGAAATATTTCTTCACATTCTGATGTCCAAATGAATTTAACCCCCTTTTTTTTAAGGGAAGTGATTGGGAAACCAATCCTAGAAAATCCTTTTATGAACCTCCTGTAGTACTCTACTAAGCCCATAAAGGATTCGATATCATATACATCCTTTGGGGTAGGCCAATCCATAAATTCTTTGATCTTGTCAGGATGAAGTGCCACCCCTTCTTCAAAAATAACATGGCCTAAGTAATGGACTTGTTTCTGGAAAAAGTCACACTTACTAAACTTATAAGTATAGAGCTGATGTTCTCTTAGTACTTGAAGCACTAACTTGAGATGTTCTTCATTCTCTTCCCTATTCTTAGAATAGATTAGGATATCATCAATGAAAACCAATACAAATCTGTCTAAGAATTGACTGAGTATATTATTCATTAAGCACATAAAAGTGGTTGGTGCATTGGTTAGCCCGAATGACACCACCACAAATTCATAGTGACCATACCTTGTACTAAAGATTTTTTGTGGATGTATTCATCCTTAATTCGAACCTGATGGTATCTAGACCTCAAGTCAATATTGGAGAATATTATAGAATCCCTTAATTGGTCGAACAACTCATTGATCCTTGCTAAGGGATACTTATTATTGATGATCACCTTATTGAGTTGTCTATAATCTATGTACAATCTGAGTGTGCCATCCTTCTTTTTCACAAACAAGGCTGATGCTCCCCATGGAGACACACTAGGCCAAATGTAGCCTTTGTCCCACATCTCCTTTAGCTGTATTTTGAGCTCAACTAGCTCTGGTGTACTCATTATATAGGGTGTTCTAGACATTGGCACTGCTCCCGGTACAAGTTATATTGAAAAGTCAATCTCCCTTCTTGGAGGTAGACCTAGTACCTCTTCTGGGAATACATATCTGTACTCTCTTAATACAGAATGGTCCTCTAGGCTGGGTTTGTTGTTCTCAATAGATTTCAGCACTTGTATTACATACAAGAGAGATTCATTTCTGCAATACCTTTTCACTTGGAGGGATGATATTTGTCTCACTGAGACATGCTTATGAATTCCTTGCAGGGTTATCCTTCTCCCTTATCCATATTCGCACTCCAAATTTTTATTGTAACAATCCAACTTGGTTTTATGGGCATCCAGACAGTCCATGCCAATCAGCTGGTCATAAGATCATAAAGGGAGCATGTTTAGGGTTGCTCGGGTGGGTAATACATTCATAATGAATTGGCATGATGGTATGACCCTTGTTACTTTTCTTTTGGTTCCAGTGGCTAGTTGTACCAATCATGATTTAACATGTTTAACTTGTTGCAATTTACATTTCTTAACAGTTTGAGGGGAAACATAAATCAAATTAGAACTAGGGTCAATTAAAATGGAAACAGGATGGTTGGCAATCATACCTTCCATCTCCACCACTGAAGCTTGGTGGTCAGCTTTTCTATTATCCAAGGTTGCATAAATTTGTGGCATGATCCTAGCCACATCATTGACTATGGTAGACTCTTATACATTGTAGACCCTCCCATTGTTATGTTGCCTATGTGGACAGTCCCTTAGTAGATGTTCTTCTCCACAACCCCAACATTTCAAGAGTTCTCTCTTTTTGTTGTCTGTCTTACTTGGGGATGCTCTGAATGGTTTATTTCCACTCTGGGGTGGAATGTTTTGTTGATACACACTTCTAGTAGGAAGGCTCACCCTAGAGATTTTCCCATGGTTCTTAAATCTTGAGGATTTAAACCCCTTCTTCTTGAATCCCGAATCGATTTTCTTCTTCCAGTATTTATGGGGTTCTGTCTTATTCTTGAATTTCTCATAGAAATACCTTGCCTTTTAATAGTATCTTCCAAAGTCTTTAGATCGTCAAACTCAATTATGTCCTAGTATGATTGAGGTAATCCACTAATAAATCATTCCATCTTTACTTTTTCATCCTTTATGTAGAGAACATACCTCATCAGCTCAAGAAATTTGTTGATATATTCATCTATGGTGAGTTGTCCCACCTTGAGTTCATAGAACTCCTTGGTCTTCCCATCAAAGTACTTTTCTCATAGATACTTCTTCTTGAATTATTTCTCAAATTGTTTCCATGACAAGTCCTTCTCATGGATTCCTTTCACATTCCTAAGGTCCTCCCACCAAATGCAATCTTTCCCATTTAGGTTGAAAATGGCTATCTGAGACTTTAAGTTTTCAAAGTAGCCATGGACTCTAAAGTACTTCTTCAAGCCGAGTAGCCAAGCTTCTGCTTCTTCCCCCTTTTTAATCTCTCCAGAGAAGGTGGGTGGTTTGGCTTTATTGAACTCTTCAGGGTCATGAATCTTGGAATGTTTTCTCTCCTTTCTTCTCGACTGGGAATGGGAACTAGTTTGGCCAATAGAAGATTCCTTGGAGTTGTGAGTATCCTCACTAGAGGAATCTTCCGGTGAGTGTCACTTGGCTCCATGTTGGGCCTTCCTCGAGGTGTTCCTCCTAGTGTGTCCACTTTCAGGACCATGATTTTGTATCTCAGGTGGACTTGGAGTTTTCTTAGTATAATGTTTGTCCACATGACTAACTGTTGGACCATGTTGCAGTTTCCTTTGTATATCTGATAGACTTTGTAGTAAGATTGCATTAATTTCAGTCTCTTTTTCCCGTTCCGTTATCAACCTTTCATTGTCAACCTTACAACTCTGTAATTTTTCCATGAGGCTTCTTATAGTTTTGGCCAAATCTGGAGGGGTTTCCATCGCCCTCCTTTCATCTGATTCTTCCTCTCTATTGTGGGATCTTTCCCCCAACTCATGGAGTGTCACCATCCCTTACACTATAGTTTTATTGCTATTCACTGACTACTTGAGTGTTGATAAAACATTTTTTGTTAGTTAATGATGTACTAATTCATGAACAACATGTATCATTGCAAAGTGAAGTCAACTTATTTATTTGGAAACATTAACAACATACAATGCAGATTTCCAAAACATCTATCAACAGTAGAAGGTTTCATTCCTCTCTTCAGTAGAGGTTTAGACAAGTTTCTTATAGAAGGGGGTAAGGTAGGGTGTTACCCCTTAACGTTCTCTAATAATATTTTTATGTGACTCACGCAAGAGCCCAAGTAGGCCAAGTGTTGTTTCCATGCTCTGATACCAATTTGTAACACAACCGACCCCTAAATACTCTTTTAAGGGATGGGGCATCATAATTTCGTTTTCCTTAACTATCTCAAATCCTAATTCCAAGATCTCCCTCGGCTTCTGCTTGCCACGAGCTTTCTAACGATTGCCACCATACTAAAATCCGAGTTCTAGATTGCAAGTCATTGCCTCTCGAAGCTCTTCAGATGTTATTAGTCAAAGACCACGTGGGTCCATATCATTCATACCATATCTAGATCTCTTCATCTACGGTGCAAGTCTATCCATCATCAAATCCAATGGCGGGGCTTGTTCCTTATTTAACACACAGGATAGAGGGGAGTTCGACATTCATCTCTGAATGCCTCTTTTTCTTTCTGCGTGCACATTCCCTGGAGTCTCGAAATATCGAACTCCTGAAGGAGCCCGAAATATCTCCACATGGCTCCGGACTTTGGGTCTTCCGGTCTATCTGTGATACTGCACCCCAAAACTCCGGAGTCCCAAAGTCTCTAACTCCTGAAGGGTTCTCCTTGCATGGGGTGACGTATTAAATGTAGAGGTAAGGACGACTGGGCCCTGACTACTCCACTTGCCAATAAACCAAGCGAACACGTGCCAAGGGGGGGGATGACACGTGTCCTCTTGAATGGGTGACATGTGTTAATAGGCCTATAGGGTTTGCAAAACACATGAATCCAAGTGACATGTGGCACGTCAAGCATGGGTCCATGTCACTCTGGATGATGTCAGCATACCATGTCACCTCGAACTAATCTTCTGCCAATTCCTTCGATCTTACGGTCACGGTGTCTCCATGTAACCCTTGGATCTATGGCCTCTGTCACTTCATGACTTCAACGTTCGGGGAATTCGTTGGGTGACTTCCTCCTTGCTCCTGAGGTGGTCAGCGTCGAAATGACCATGGTCGAGATCTAACAGTCAGGAGAGATCCTGAAGGGTCTCTATATCTACGGTTCACGTTTATTCGCAGATGCGACATTCGAGGAGTTTACCCGCTCCACTCTCCTTGTCTCTCATAGTAGGAATTCTCCAAAGTGTTGAATACAGTCTAGATCCAATGGTTAGGGGAGGTCCTGAAGGGTATCTATATCTACAATTCATGTTTATTCATAGATCTATCATTCAGGGAGTTTACCTGCTCCACACTCCTTATCTCTCGGAGTAGGACTTCACTGAAGTGTCGAATGCAGTCTAGACCCAATGGTGAGGAGAGATCCCAAAGGGTCTTCGGATCTACAGCTCCTACTACTTGGCAACTTAGGCGTTCAGAGGTTCCTTTACCTTGAACCATACTTCCTTCCGGAGTTCAGAACTACCAAAGTCTCGGGTACTCCACCAACCTTTGGCTGAGCATTCATGCTCTAGGGGGATGACACGTGAAAGAGGCCAGTGGTGACACGTGTCCTCATCAGGAGGTGACACGTGTCGTTTTCTAATGGCATTTAGGGTCTGTGAGAAACACAAATCAGGGTGACACGTCGCATACAAGAAAGGGGTCTACATGACCCTAGGTGATGTCGGTGTGCCATGTCAATCCAAGATTGACCACCTCTGGGGATTCCTAGCTTCACCTACTTGCCAAATCTCCTAGAGCTCTGAATTCTAAAGTTCCTACCAGTTGTCCCCCAATACCCGTTAAATTACATGGTCGAGGTGTGTCCACGTAGATCCGTGAATCTATGACTTACATTAATTCGTAACTTCGACGTTCGTGGGGTTTCTACCCACTCTACGGTAATATCTATGGTGGAGAGAAGTTGTGGAGATCGAGGGCAGAACTAACATCTAGGTGGGTTTAACCTCCACAATCTTCCTAGACTGTCGATCTGTAGATTCGACAGGATCAACGGTTGGCATCGATTCCACCATAGGCGAGCAATTTCTATTGGAGAACTCAGGAAAAGAGATAAACAACGTGCTAGTTGGGACTCCGTAATCGTCCCTGATCGTGGATCTCCACGCCGGTTCAAGTACGACCATCGATCCTCGATAAGAGGTTATCGCCTGAAGAAATTGAGCGAGGTCATAGCCTTGATCACCTAGGTCGGAGTTATAGGTTCTTAGGTCTACGGATCTTAACACTTTGTGGCTTAACTTCTTTCAGGCCTAGCATAAGGTTTCCAGGCCTTGGTCACATGGGTCCTTTGGAAACTCTTGTGGGCTATGCACTAATTCCTTTAGCCGTAAATGGGTTAAGGACATGGGCATGAGCCCTCGGTCATGCGTGTGAAATATCTGAAGAAGGCGTCCTCCTTCTATAGGGTTTGAACTTGGAGTTCCCGCGAAGGTAGAATTTAGAGACTGACAAGACTTAAACATTTCAATAAATCTTTCCCGACACTATTGCAGGCTTACATCTTACAACTCTTTAACTGCTCAGCGGAGTCAAGCATACACCCATTCAAAAGCACAAGTTCATAGAGAGATAATGCATATTTCTTAACTTAACCATTCAACACAGATCTCAGTCATATACATAAAAATACGCTCATTCACCATTTCCATTTTAGTACACAGAGTATACATATACTTATCAGAAAAACAGAGTTTGTGAAGCGACTACTGAAAGGGGTGTCTGTTTCCAACCAATCATAGGCACAACCACTCCTGACGAATTTACCATTTTCCACCCCCGAGCTAGACCATGATGCTCAGAGAGAGACTCTTTCTTCTTGCTCCACGACAGTGAGGGACGTATGTTACTCTCCTCCTCCCACAGGAACTTAGCAAACATTTTTCTCTGTACCAAGCAAGGAGGCCTGCACAAGCACTTCCACAATCACTCCCAGCCTCGTTTATCAGTTTGGACTAAAAATGTTGCCAACAACTTCTTGCGCTCAGAAGGAGCTTGCTTCTCAGTTTTCATTTTTCTCAACTCTCTTCTCTTCTGGAGATCGTTTTTCTCCACTTTGCTTCCTTGTAGATCCGCCTATGCCCCCAAATTACTTCCTTTCTTTCCTTCCTCAGCAAGGTTGCGTGGGTCTGAATCCCCAACTCGTGGTCAGGTCTAGAAGCCTTACAGATGGGTACCATGCCCCATCTCCTCATTAACTCTTAAGGAGGACTTCCAACTACCATCCTGACTGATAATTCATTTCTGGGTCAGAGGACTATTGAACAATTACACCTAGTAAGGTACTGGTTTGGTGAGGGTCATTTCAACCATTCCTTGTTTTCCACACCATCTCTCTCATCACATCCATGGTGTATCTCGACAAACCCCCCTTTTCAGCATTCAATCAACACTTATCCATTTTCAATAAATAACATAAAAATACATACATTGACCTTTTATACAAAAGTTCATCCAATCAAACATTCACACATATCTAGTTTACCATAATCTCTTGACCAATTATAGTTATATTTACAAACTAGAAAAAACAAAGGTATTACAAAAATACACATCCCTAAAATATTTAATTATTATCATATGCATTAAAATTTTCCAAAATATTTCAAACTATTAATTTTATTGTACTATGAACAACAATAGAACCAATTTGTATTGATACATTTTTTCGAAAAAAAAATAAAAAATTATTAATTTTCTTACATAAACAAAATACAATTTTCAAAATGGTCTTCTATCCATAAATCTTCACTTTCCCCAAAAATTAGAAAATATTTACATAAGATCTTTACACATATTAATAATGATAATAATCATCCAGCTTTATCAGCCAATCCCTCTAGCTACTTGGTTATTTAATAGATCCCATACATAATCATATGGGCCGTAGCATTCAATGTTGTTTAATAGGTTGGATATTAGTAACTTAAGTATATAGGTTGTGAGGCTGTCAATATCGAGCTTGTTAAATAGGTTAGATATTGACAGTTTAAGTATATAAGTTGTGAGGTTGTCAATATCAATCCTGCTGGACAGTATTGAATTATTTTTCAATGATTTATAATCCACCTACCACAACATTTAGTAACATTTGAGTGCTCTTTAGTAAGTTGGATATTGATAGAGCTTCAATAAATACTAACATTAGTATATATGCTACATTATCTTTATCCTGCAGATTTTTACATCCAATATGAAAAAAAAGTCAACTTTACTCCCTACCCTGCACTGCATGTTTTGACATCCAATATGAAAAAAGAGTCAACCGTTCTTTACTCCATGCGTGCCCTGTATGTTAGATGCCCAAATCAACAATTGAGTTAAGCTCACGGGCAATCGATACCGGGATGAGTATGTTAGATGCCCAAATTAACAATCGAGTTAAGCTCACGGGCAATTGATACCGGGATGAGTAGATAGGCTGCAACGGTGCCGTGATGCCGGCTCTCCCCTGCGCGTCCCAGGGATGACCGGTCCTTCCCTTTAATGTGCCCTTCCACGGCTATGAATGCTTTTTTAATCATATGATTAACATTCTCTCTTTCCAGGACCTCTGAAGTGATGGGAAACAGAAGCGAAGAAGAAGATGATGCCATGGTTGAGTTAACCTTGGAAAGACTGACCAACATGAGTCACTGTAACACCTTCGTTTCTTTCGATAACGTGCATTTGGGCGATTTGGGAGGCCTCAGCAGCTGGGTCGGTCACTCCTGTTGATGTCTTCAACCGCACATCAAGCGGGGATTTTCGACATGAAGGACAAGAGGAATTGGAAATCAACCATGCGTCTATGCAATCCATGTGGAAACTGTGACAGCATCCTGGCAATATTCGCAGCTTTTCTCCTTGCACAAATTCTGATAGGCAAATCGGGCAATCCATGCCTGCAGATTCAGATAGGCAAATGGGGCAATCCATGCCTGCGAGGGGCGAGCCCGTGCGGTACACTGTGGTGGGCAGTGCTTCTATATCGATTTTCTCCATGCCTATATTGCCTTCTTCGACCCTCGCATCGATGGATGGCTCCGATGCCACCCGCCATCGTCTACAGCAGAGTCTATAGCGTATTAAAAGACATACGAAGGTGCATAGAATGGCCCCGATCACGATGGCTAAGGTTGAGTGGAAACTACTGTTAGCTTTGGAGGGGTACTCTGTCGATCCATCTGGACTCTGCAATGACGGGCTGATGATGGGAGTGGATGACTGCAATATCTTCCGACCTGGGAACAATCTGCTGCCATCAATAGATAATGGGAAGTCATAAATACTCTCCATGTTGCTGGATACGAGCTCCAATCGAATCAAGCCGAACCTGGAAGTGGGTCAATGCAGAATGGCCTCACAAACAATGAAGTTTTCTGATTGTGATAAGAGGCAAGGAGAAATGTTGCAGAAGCAAAGCATAGACAGGTAAGAAAGATTAAGCACTTGTGACCCAAGGGAGCGGGCGCTTCTTCATAAATATAAATACATGCACAGTAGAGAGGAGATGATATGGGCGGAACTGCCGACAGAAAAACTATCCGTCAACGCTCATAATGACGTGGCACTCCTTTTCTGCCGACAGAAAAACTATCCGTCAACGCTCATAATGACGTGGCACTCCTTTTCTGATGTTGTTTATGGAGTAAGGTAACTAGGTAGCAAACAGATCCGTTTTTTAGGTAAAAAAATGGGTTTGAATTCGACCAGATTTTCAGGGGTAGCTTGAGTTTTTTATGAATCAAAGTTTCATGCATTTCAGAACTATATTTTACGAGTTTTGCTCCATTTTAAACCAACCTAGATACTCATAAAATCGACCAAAATTCTGGATTAACCAGAAATTTAAAAATTTAAAACCACACCAAACCTACCGAAAAAGTAATTCGGAAGGGAAGAATGCTCCCGAATTAGCCCACTCAGTTGTTTATTTCTTTTTTATGGTATTTTTCAAACATGTTTTAACTAGAATCCAGAAATTATAATTTAATCATGTTAAACTGCAATATTAACACTTCAAAGTTATAAACTCTGTAGGGGCAGATTGATCAAGGTAGAGCTCCGTTCCACTTTGTGTGCAGTGCATTTTTTAGTTACAGTCATGTTAGACATCAAATTGGTGTATGAGAATAACTGACGACTCCTAGCAGAAAATTGATTATTGAAGTCTATAAAAATGTACATATTCTATTCTCTTCTGAATTTGAACCTATAACCTTCAAGAAGGAAACAATATTCTTAATCATTAAATCCATCAAATTATAACTAACTAATTTAGATTATAATTTTTGAATCTTTTATTTATATAACTAAACAAAATGAAGTCTAATAGAATAGAACAATTGATGAAACCTGCAGAGTGTGCACGAGTTCAAGCCTTGTGTCCTTGGAGTTGTGGTATAACATCCTTACCATCCAAAAATGTGGAGAAGTATTGATGAGTTTCTCACACTTATTTCCCTAATAAAAAAAACCTAAACAAAATGATAACCAATAATTCGGATTCCTCTTTTCTTTTATTTATATATATATAAATATATATAACTTTGAAATTTTTAATTCACACGCAAACAACACCGAAAGGACACTAAACACCCTATGCTTGAAACAGGCGCAAACCCTCACCGGCCATATTGAATCATGAATGGTGCGGTTATTCCGGACCGACAATTTTTAAGAATCTAACAGTTGGTACTCTCTCACTTCGACACGAGTTTTTAGATATATACAACTAGGTGAAATCACAATAAAACATATTAATATATAACTAAAATAAAAATAGATAGAAATTCTAAAATATTTAAATAAAATAAATTAAAACTGTGGATAAAATCACAATAAAACATATTAATATATAACTAAAATACATCGAAATTCTAAAATATTTGGATAAAATAGTGGATTTATAGAGAAGTAGGTCAAATCACAATCAAATATATTAATATATAACTAAAATAGAACGGAATTGTAAATTATTTAGATAATTTTTTTAAAAATAGGATGAATAGAAAATTGTTGACATGATATATAATATATTGTTAAAATTATAATTTTGATTTTTTATATACATTCAAAACACTTGTCATAATTTAAGACAAATCACAATAGAAAATTAATATACAATTAAAGTCGAGATCGTAGAATATTTAGACAGATCGTTTTAGAATTCGGTGAATTGAAAATCATTGACCTGATGTATGATGCATTGTTAGAATTATAATTTCGATTTTGTGGATACATGCACTTATCATAATTTAAAATTGCAATTTTTGCATATATAAATTGAAATTTTCATGTGAATGAAGAGGAAATTTGTCTCATTTTTGTCAAAGTACTTGTAGGAAAGAAGAACTAAGTGAATACCCATCATTTCAAGCCATTAAAATGGTGAAAAATATTTTAAACCCCAAAAGGCGTAAGGGCTAAGGGTACGCTTTGTTTATGGTAATATCCTATGAAAAAGTAGGAGTAGGGCTCAACGACCTTAAAAGCTTGATAACAAAGTAATTAACCAGTCTACAAATCAACAGAGAGTCTACAAGCGAACGTCATCAATTTCCCTAAAATAATATTAAAGTAGCAAACAAATTGTGTAGTTTTTATTTTTTGTTTTTTAATGACATAAATTTATATGAAATCATCATTTTTTATTTTAATTGTATTTTTAACGTAAAAATGGACTAGCACAGCCGCTAACTCAGAACGCCAAAAGGTAGCGCTTACCATAATCCGTAATCTGTTTGTGGTAATACTTCAATGCATAGCTATCAGATTAGGGTTTAAGGTTAAATAAGGTTAAAAGATCATTAATTGTGCCCATTATCAATAGGTGTACGCCTTTCAACGTAATTAGGCTAAAAAATATAGAAAATTTGTATAATATACAGAAATAACCCAACCATTTATCACCCAATTTTAAGCAAATGTGGTTAATAAAATATTTAAAAAAATGTTCACGTTACTTTTTGGTAAATGGTGTTCTTACTTTCCGTGTTAAGATTGATCACATATGAGTAGTTGCTAAGCTAGCTTGCTTGATTTTGTTTTTTAAATTCTATTCGTTGAACTATGACTTTTTTAGGTCGGCCACCAGTGACAGATGGCTAAGTTGGAACGTAGAGGCGACAATTGTGATTTTGGCATTACCCGTCGTAGTGGGAAACATTTAGATTGATACTCGTGTGTGCTTTGTTGTTTCCCAACAAAATGTTTTATATACAAACGCGTCTTATCATTGAAGACATGATGGACACATGTCGAGAGTTCACACCAAATACGTAAATATGTGAATGGTGGAGCAAATTTTGGTTCACCTAACATGTTAGAGTTGTTCCACTTCATCTTCATCATATTTTGTATATTTACTTGTATCACCTAACATTCTCTCTTTCCAGGACCTCTGAAGTGATGGGAAACAGAAGCGAAGAAGAAGATGCCATGGTTGAGTTAACCTTGGAAAGACTGACCAACATGAGTCACTGTAACACCTTCGTTTCTTTCGATAACGTGGATTTGGGCGATTTGGGAGGCCTCAGCAGYTGGGTCGGTCACTCCTGTTGATGTCTTCAACCGCACATCAAGCGGGGATTTTCGACATGAAGGACAAGAGGAATTGGAAATCAACCATGCGTCTATGCAATCCATGTGGAAACTGTGACAGCATCCTGGCAATATTCGCAGCTTTTCTCCTTGCACAAATTCTGATAGGCAAATCGGGCAATCCATGCCTGCAGAWTCAGATAGGCAAATGGGGCAATCCATGCCTGCGAGGGGCGAGCCCGTGCGGTACACTGTGGTGGGCAGTGCTTCTATATCGATTTTCTCCATGCCTATATTGCCTTCTTCGACCCTCGCATCGATGGATGGCTCCGATGCCACCCGCCATCGTCTACAGCAGAGTCTATAGCGTATTAAAAGACATASKAAGGTGCATAGAATGGCCCCGATCACGATGGCTAAGGTTGAGTGGAAACTACTGTTAGCTTTGGAGGGGTACTCTGTCGATCCATCTGGACTCTGCAATGACGGGCTGATGATGGGAGTGGATGACTGCAATATCTTCCGACCTGGGAACAATCTGCTGCCATCAACAGATAATGGGAAGTCATAAATACTCTCCATGTTGCTGGATACGAGCTCCAATCGAATCAAGCCGAACCTGGAAGTGGGTCAATGCACAATGGCCTCACAAACAATGAAGTTTTCTGATTGTGAAAAGAGGCAAGGAGAAATGTTGCAGAAGCAAAGCATAGACAGGTAAGAAAGATTAAGCACTTGTGACTCAAGGGAGCGGGCGCTTCTTCATAAATATAAATACATGCACAGTGGAGAGGAGATATATGGGCGGAACTGCCGACATAAAAACTATCCGTCAACGCTCATAATGACGTGGCACTCCTTTTCTGATGTTGTTTATGGAGTAAGGTAATTATGTAGCAAACAGATCTGTTTTTCAGTTAAAAAAATGGGTTTGAATCTGGTCAGATTTTCAGGGATAGTTTGAGTTTTTTATGGATCAAAGTTCCATGCATTTCAGAATTATATTTTAGGGATTTTGCTCCATTTAAACCAACCTAGATGCGAAGAATGCTCCCGAATTAGCCCACTCAATTGTTTATTTCTTTTTTATGGTATTTTTCAAACCTGTTTTAACTAGAATCCAGAAATTATAATTTAATCATGTTAAAACTGCAATATTAACACTTCAAAGTTATAAACTCTGTAGGGACAGATTGATCAAGGTAGAGCTCCGTTCCACTTTGTGTGCAGTGTATCTTTTAGTTCCACTTTGAATCTTTTATTTATATAACTAAACACTAGCACAGCCACATAATTGTGGCTGATCAACGCCGAAAGGCTGATAAGATGAAAAGAATCCTTAAAAGAATATATTAAATTTTATTATTGATTAACAAATAAATGGTTGAGCTTCATTTATCTGGTGTTAACATTTTAATCTCTGTTAATCACTTAGGTGGCAATCAGTTAGCTATCAAAGTAATTTTTAAATATGATTAGGTAAATGTAAAAAAATAAACACATAAACGGATGTCTTTATAATAGCTAGGAAGTTAATGATTGAAATCACAGCCATTTATTTTGTGTGACTACTAAAAATATTCCAGCCATATTTAGTCATGTCCATAGAAAACTTATTAAGCACTAAACCCCTATTAAATCTGCCCATTGTCAATAGGTATACACCTTTTGACGTAAAAGTGAAGTCCAATAGAATAGCACAATTGATGAAACCTGCAGAGTGTGCAAGAGTTAAAGCCTTGTGTCCCTGGAGTTGCGGTTTAGCATCCTTACCATCCAAGAATGTGGAAAAGTATTGATGAGTTTCCCACACCTATTTCCCTAATAAAAAAGCCTAAACAAAATGATAACCAATCATTAGGATTCCTCTTTTCTTTTATTTTTATATATATATTTATATATATATAACTTTGAAATTTTTAATTCACACGCAAACAACACCGAAAGGACACTGAACACCCTATGCTTGAAACAGGCGCAAACCCTCACCGGCCATATTGAATCATGAATGGCGCGGTTAGTCCGGACCGACAATTTTTAAGAATCTAACTGTTGGCACTCTCTCACTTCGATACGAGTTTTTAGATATATACAACTAGGTGAAATCACAATAAAACATATTAATATATAACTAAAAATAGATAGAAATTCTAAAATATTTAAATAAAATAAATTAAAACTGTGGATAAAATCACAATAAAACATATTAATATATAACTAAAATAGATCGAAATTCTAAAATATTTGGATAAAATAGTGGATTTATAGAGAAATAGGTCAAATCACAATCAAATATATTAATATATAGCTAAAATAGAACGGAATTGTAAATTATTTAGATAATTTTTTTAAAAATAGGATGAATAGAAAATTGTTGACATGATATATAATATATTATTAGAATTATAATTTTGATTTTCTATATACATTCAAAACACGTTTCATAATTTAAGACAAATCACAATAGAAAATTAATATACAATTAAAGTCGAGATCGTAGAATATTTAGACAGATCGTTTTAGAATTCGGTGAATTGAAAATCATTGACCTGATGTATGATGCATTGTTAGAATTATAATTTTGATTTTGTGGATACATGCACTTACCATAATTTAAAATTGCAATTTCTGCATATATAAATTGAAATTTTCATGTGAATGAAGAGGAAATTTATCTCATTTTTGTCAAAGTACTTGTAGGAAAGAAGAACTAAGTGAATACCCATCATTTCAAGCCATTAAAAAGGTGAAAAATATTTTAAACCCCAAAAGGCGTCAGGGCTAAGGGTACGCTTTGTTTATGGTAATATCCTATGAAAAAGTAGGAGTAGGGCTCAACGACCTTAAAAGCTTGATAACAAAGTAATTAACCAGTCTACAAATCAAGAGAGTCTACAAGCGAACGTCATCAATTTCCCTAAAATAATATTAAAGTAACAAACAAGTTGTGTAGTTTTTATTTTTTGTTTTTTTACGATATAAATCTACATGAAATCATCATTTTTTATTTTAATTATATTTTTAATGTAAAAATGGATTAAACTGAAAAATATAAAATATTTGTATAATATACAGAAATAACCCTTCAAATCTATAGATACAACCATTTATCACCCAATTTTAAGCAAATGTGGTTAATAAATATTTAAAAAAATGTTCACGTTACTTTTTGGTAAATGGTGTTCTTATTTTCCGTGTTAAGATTGATCACATATGAGTAGTTGCTAAGCTAGCTTGCTTGATTTTGTTTTTTAAATTCTATTCGTTGAACTATGACTTTTTTAGGTCGGCCACCAGTGACAGATGGCTAAGTTGGAACGTAGAGGCGACAATTGTGATTTTGGCATTACCCGTCGTAGTGGGAAACATTTAGATTGATACTCGTGTGTGCTTTGTTGTTTCCCAACAAAATGTTTTATATACAAACGCGTCTTATCATTGAAGACATGATGGACACATGTCGAGAGTTCACACCAAATACGTAAATATGTGAATGGTGGAGCAAATTTTGGTTCACCTAACATGTTAGAGTTGTTCCACTTCATCTTCATCATATTTTGTATATTTACTTGTATCTAAAGAAAGGCAATATGGGTTCCACTTCATCAATTTAAAAAATTTGGGTTCCACTTTGTCAAACCTAATTTACCATATAATTGGTTTTGGGAACCTTTGTTCTGTGTGTTTTTATCGTTAATTTCATCCCCACTTCCATTTTTTTTTACCATTAATTTGGTTTTGGGAACCTTTGTTCTGTGTGTTTTTATCGTTAATTTCATCCCCACTTCCAATTTTTTTACCATTAATTTGCTAAACAAATAGGTATTATTGCTACTCTTGTTGGCATTGATTATGCATCATTTTGTACATCTGAAATGTTTGTTTGTTTGTTGTATGTTGTATGTCAATTATGGATCTCTATATTTCTCATGGTCTTGTTGCAACATCTTTGTTTGTTTGTTGGATGTTGTATGTTAATTATGGATCTCTATATTTCTCATGGTCTTGTTGCAACATCT
>JASDQU010689000.1:29573-41917 GCA_032191745.1 Picea mariana
ATCATTATGCATACCGATTCCAATTAAGTAATATGACATATACATATTAAATTTAAAAAACAATTGATATAATGGATTATTGACTAAAGGTATAAAAATGAGTTGAATAATTTAATTACTTACCTTTTTCTATTATGGTATGAGTTTTTGGATTATTGACTAAAGGTATAAAAATGAGTTGAATAATTTAATTACTTACCTTTTTCTATTATGGTATGAGTTTTTGGATTATTGACTAAAGGTATATAAGTGAGTTGAATAATGTAATTGCTTACCCTTTTTTTAATATGGTATGAGTGTTTGTTATATGGTATGAGAGTAAAACGTCTTAACCATAAAAACAATAATTGATATAATGGATTATTGACTAAAGGGTATAAAAATGAGTTGAATAATGTAATTGCTTACCATTCTTTTAATATGATATGAGTTTTTTTTTGTTATATGGTATAAGAGTCGAAGGTCAAGGTCTTAACCTAATAACCATAAATAATTATTTATGGAAGGAGGTACAACTTAAATGTGAAGGTTTTATATTATTTATGGAAGGAGGTACAACTTAAATCTGAAGGTTTTTTTTTTTTAAAAGAAATATGTATTTTTATGTTAATTATATAATTGTTAGTTGTTTATATTTAAAAATATTGAAATATTATAATAAATAGAAAAATGAGTTTAAAATTAATGTTTACATGTAAAATATATAATTATGCATTAAAATGTTATAGTGGATGAAAAAAAAATTAAAATTAATTTTTATATTTTTATAAATTAAAAAATTACATATGCTTGTCAATGATCTATAATTTGAAAAATGATCGAGCTGTTATATTAAATGGAAAAAAAATTAAAATTACAAATTAATTTCTCATTATAATGATGAGAACACCTACTTATTATAAACAACATTTTAATATTTTTCAAATAAAAAAATTGCTCATTTATATTTATAATATAATTGTACACACATAACATCATATCTTTTGCATATATATTCCGCCCTCCAATATTACTAATAACTTAAAAAAAAAGTGTCTCTTTAGGCTCTTCTGTAGTGATTCATGAGCATCCCATTCATGAACACCATCTTAGTATACTTGGTGTAAGATAGCAATGATGAATAACACTTATATCGTGCATTGGTTTTTGAATGAAGAACTTATGCCTCCTATTTATAATAGCACAAACTAATAGTCACACCATCCTTATATTTCATCTACTCAATAATTGTTTATATTACTAATATTTAAATTATAATATTTTTAGTATAATGTTAATTTAAAAATCAACTACAATGTTTATGTTATTATTAACAATTGTTCTAAAAAATATAAAAATGTCGATAATTTTTATAATAATTTTTTTATGTTGTTTAATATTTAAATCCTCAAGAAAAAACGAGAGTGCTTTCCGACCAAAGAATTGATCTGGATGCTCTGCAACAAGGCGAAAAACCCTAGCGCACTGAAATTCCAGCGACCTGTGATCGACTGATGCACGCTCTGACGCCAGAGCACTGACTACCCAATCCCCTGCTCCACAGACTAGCACTCCACAAGGTCCCTGCACACCCTACAATGAGCTCGGGTGAGGGGGGGGAACCCCCCTCGTACAGCGACATAGCCGCCAATGAAAAAACCGGTTCCCACGCTAAGAGGCCTACCTTCGAGCCATCAGTGCATCTGAGGGAGAAGCTTTTTACCCAGGAACAAAGCTTCAGCAAAGAAATGGAACTTGAACCCAATACTTCTCACCCGCAAGCTTCCAAAAAATGGCTGCCAGGTAAGTGTATTCCTCAAATTGAAAAACCACCTCTGTACCATATCAAATCAACTAGGGTGGGGGAACACACCCAATTTATGATGGAACACACAATGATAGGAAAATTCCTGGGCCTCTGGCCGACTGAGAGAGATCTCACTCGTTGGATTAAGGACTGGTGGAACCCTAAAGGAGATTATGAGGTCCAGCTCAGCTCCAAGGGCTTCTTCACAATTATTTTATATAATCTTGAAGACAAAGACAAAATATTTAACAACAGACCATACTTCTACAACTCAGTGGGCCTATTTCTAAGATTTTGGACCGATAGATTTAGTCCAGAACAAGAAGACTTCACAAGAGCCCCGGTCTGGATCAGGCTGTACTCCTCGCCCCAGGAATTCTGGCTGGAAGAAATACTCATGGGCATAGGGAACACGGTGGGACAATACATCAAAGCTTCAGAAGCCACAAAAACAAGAAAGTACACATCATATTCCCGTATCTGCATCTACATGGACATATCGAAAGCCTTGCCGGGTTCCATCACACTGGAATACCAGGATGAGGATTGGAACCAAACAATCGACTATGAACATATACCCTTTCGATGCCGGAAGTGCCACGAGCACGGTCACCTGTTTAGAGATTGTCCCTTGAATGCCTCAGCCCCCAAACCCTCTGAAGCCAAGCAGAAGGACGGATTCACCAGTGTCACAGGCAGGCGAAAGAATCCATCAAGAAAATAGAACCAGAGCTCGGCCCCTAAGGTCCCCTCCAAGAACTCTTTTGATGCCCTGAACCAGCCACCGAAAGAGGCGGAAATACAGAACCCCCTCCAAGCATTAGCGCAAGAGAAAGGCAAAGGCCCTGAAGCGACACATACAACTCACCCAAAGGAAACAATTCAGTCAACACAATCAGGCAGGGACGAAGACACCAATATGCTCATGGATGAAATGGATCTGGTAGAAATTGACCTAGAAAAACTGGAAGAAGCACTCAATCAAAAAGATCTACAGCATATTCCAGTAGAACAGCTCAGGAAAGTGCATAAAGTGTTTACCAACTCAACCGTGGGCTCCACAGCCAGGCTGGGCATCTCGCCAGATCCCACCCTCGAGCCCAAAAAATCTACCAAGGAAAACAAAAGGCGTGGCCGCAAACCAGCCCAGCAACTCATCAAGGAGGCAAGGCACTTAATGATCAACTTTGGTCAGATACAGAGGTTATCGAAGGGATACCTCCATCCCCCCCCCCCCACCATCCTCATGATGAAGACAATATCTTGGAATATCAGAGGTCCTAATGGAAKATCCAAGCAACAGATCCTCTGAGAATGCATTAAAACAGAGAATCCAGATATCCTATTATTGCAGGAAACCAAATGTGCAGGAAGGGAGGTGGAAAATATTTTTTGAAACAGCCGGAGAAATGGGAAATTCCTCTTTCAGGATTCAGTGGGTGCTGCAGGAGGACTGGCCATCCTTTGGAACCCGCAAACGGTCACTCTGCTTCATACCTTCTCCACCAGAGACACCTTAACATCTTTCTTCAAAGATGTAGCCTCCTCCAAGGAAGGAGCCATCACAAATGTTTATGGTCCACAGTCTACACAAGATAAGGAAAGATTCATACAATCCCTTCATTATGTTCAAACCCTAATACACACACCGCACTGGATAATTGGAGGTGACTTCAATATGATCCTAACGCTGGAAGAAAAAATCGGCGGCTCAAAGTGGCTGGAGCAGGATAGTGGTATGTTCAAAACCCTAATAGAACAACTAAATATGGTTGACATGGAAACCTGGAATGGAATCTTTACCTGGTCCAATAAAAGAATAGGGCACCAGCATGTGGCCTGCAGGCTAGATCGCTTTCTAGTGACCGAGGCCCTCCTTGAAAGCGACCAGGCAATGGAAGCAAATATTGTGCCAAAAACAGGGTCGGACCACTGGCCCATAGTCTTTTGCATGGACCCGGGATTCCCCCCTAGGCCCAAACCCTTCCATTTTGAAAAGTTTAGTCTCTCTCACCCAAACTTTCATCAGCTAGCTCACACTTGGTGGGCCCATGCAGAAATTGAGCATGGCACTCATATGTACAAGTTCCAGCAGCGCCTCAAGAACTTCAAATTGCACCTAAAACAGTGGAACAAATCCACCTTTGGAGACATTCTCCTCAGGAAGCGGGAAATTGAATGTCAACTCAAAGAACTCCAACAAACTTTCATAGCAGGGAATCGAACGCAGGACCTGGTGCTGGAAGAGGAACAACTAATGGCGGACTTAGAGGCCTGCGGAGAACAAGAAGAGATCCTTTCGAGGCAAAAATCCAGGGTCCAATGGCTTAAGGAGGGGGAGCGCAACACAAAATTCTTCCATAGGGCGATGACGCACTGCAGATACATTAATCACATCTCCCAGTTGGAGGAAGAGCAAGGTGTCCCAATAAGAGAGCATGATCAAATAGCGGAGGCACTTAACTCCTTCTATCAAGATCTCCTCACAGAGACCAATACAAACAGGGAGGAGGCCATCCAGAAAGTCACCTGGCATATACCAAGGCTGATTAATTCGGAGCAGAATAGTGCCCTGATGAGGCCTATTACTCAGTCTGAAGTGGATTCAGCCGTAAAGGACATGCCCCCGGGAAAAGCACCAGGCCCTGATGGTTTCACTATGGATTTCTTCCACCATTGCTGGGACATGATCAAGGAAGACATCTGGCTGGCAGTAGAAGAATCCAGAACATCTGGTCAAGTTCTCTCTGCCTTAAATGCAACTTTCATCACTCTCATCCCCAAGGAGGAACGGGCCACTCACCCGAAGCAGTTCTGACCAATCTCCTTATGTAACGTCATTTACAAAATAATTACAAAAATTATCGCCAATCGTCTCAAACCGCTCCTGCCATTTATCATCTCTAATGAGCAATCTGGCTATGTGGAGGGGAGACAAATCATGGACAGTGTCATACTAGCCAATGAGGTAATCCACTCCTTAAAGACGAGCAAAATACCAGGTATGCTCATTAAACTCGATCTCTTAAAAGCTTTTGACAGCTTAAGCTGGCAATACTTGCGGTCGGTTCTGGAATCCTTTGGCTTCTCAAATCACTGGGTTGATTGGATTCTCAAGCTCACTTCCTCTTCCTTTTTCTCAATTCTTGTTAACGACACACCCTCCCAACCTTTTCATTCCACTAGGGGTATCAGGCAAGGCGACCCTCTCTCTCCTTTCCTCTTTGTAATCATGATGGAAGGCTTAGGTCGCTATCTCAAAGCAGCGGTCCTTGAAGGGACGCTCGCTGGGTTGCCACTCCACAACCTTCACCCGGCGCCCTCGCATATCCAGTTTGTCAATGACACCCTCCTTATGAACACCCCCATGGTCAGAGAGGCCACCAAGCTCAACTCAATTCTCTCTGACTTCTCGGATGCATCAGGCATGCTACTCAACCTGGATAAGTCCAAACTTTATTTCTTCAACACGCCAGCCTCGGTTCAGGCCCATCTTTCAAGACTTCTAGGCATTGCCAGAAGCTCCCTCCCCTCCACTTACTTAGGCATCCCCCTAACCGGAGAGTCAGCGAGATCTATCTCATGGGACATCCTGCTCTTATCCATTACTAACAGGTTGAATAGCTAGACCTTCATACCTTTGAATATCGCGGCCAGATTGGTTCTTCTTAAATCAGTCCTGCAAGCTCTACCTATGTACCTATTTACTACACTGGCTGCACCCATCTCAGTCATCAAAGCCATTAGGAGTATCCAACGTAATTTCTTATGGAAGGGACACCATAACAATAAGAAATGGGCCCTAGTTGGATGGGATAAATTGCGCAAACCCAAAAAATTTGGGGGACTGGGAATTCGAGACCCGGGGAAGATGAACCAGGTCATGGGAGCCAAGATGTGGTGGAGATGGCTGCAACATCCGCATGAACTCTGGGCGCAGCTCTAGAAGCAAAAGTATGCACCAAACATGCACCCTAACCAACTAATCAGTTTAATGAACAGAGGCAAGGATCCAATATTTGGAATACCGCCTGGCAGAATCGCCCCCTAATATAGCAGCGTGCCTTCTGGGAAATAAGAAATGGTGAAAGTGAAAAATTCTAGCAGGACTCATGGCAACAACTACCTCCTCTTGATGAAATGGAAAGCCTCCACCCTCTCAAGCTCAAGCTACAGCAACACGGCCTCAAAAGGGTTAAGGACTTTTTCCTCCTAGATCAAGGAAGACTGTCCTGGAGACAATGGAAAACCAACAAAACAGATCTATAGATTACGGAGGATTTCGACCTTCTACCGTGGTAGGAATGCATGCAATATAGGAAGATTCCAATTAAAGAAGGCACGGACATACTCCGATGGGGTCACTCCACCTCAGGTATTTTCTCAGTCAAGGAAGCTTACCACCTTCAAATGAATCTCCCAAACCAAGTCCCCGAAACAATCTGGAGCAAAGTCTGGCAACCTTTTCTCTGGCCCAAGATTTCCCTTTTTCTTTGGCTCACAGCTCAAAACCGCATCCTCACTTGGGAAAACCTTCTTAAGAAGGGATTTACAGGCCCATCTAGATGCCCCCTTTGCCAACAAAGTGAGGAAACCATTGAACACCTCCTCAACAACTACCATTACAGTCAGCAGATTTGGGATTGGGGAGCTCAAGCTATGTGACGCTCCCAGCGGAATCGTGGTAGCATACGGGACACCCTGGTCAATTGGGAAACAATCTCCTTCCACAACCCAATTCTCCAGCGCATTTGGCAGCTGCTCCCGGGCTTCACACTTTGGGCAATCTGGAAGGAAAGAAATAAGAGAATTTTCAACTCCAAACCGTCCCCCTCTACCAGCACTTGGGAAAGAATAAAACAGCTCATCCATGAAACCATTCTTATCAATTCTTGGCTTCACGAAGACATTCAATGAAAACTTGAGGAGAAGCTTATTCTTGAAGGCTGGAACTTGCAAATGCGCATACAAACACAGGGGAAGACCAATAGCGGGCGAGATAGCAGTCCCTCGGAATGGACCCCACCCCCATCTGGCTTCCTCAAGCTTAACTTCGATGGGGCCTCCAGGGGGAACCCTGGACCAGCTGGCTTTGGAGCTGTCCTTAGGAACCACATGGGAAAGATTATTCATATGAATGCTGGCTTTCTGGGTGAAAACACGAACAACGTGGCGGAGATCACAAGTCTATTAAGAGGCCTCCAAGTCACGGTTCAACACCAGTATCACCGACTGATCATTGAAGGAGACTCCCAAGCAATAATTCAACTCATATTGAAAATCCTTCACGGTAAGCCTCCCGGGCGGATTTCCCCCAGCTGGAGACTCTCTGGACTTCTGGAGGACTTTGGTGATTTCATCCACCCCAACCTGACCCTCATCCCCTCTCATGTCAAACGAGAAGCTAACAAGGTTTTGGATCATTTGGCAAACACAGGAATTGATTCAAAGGAAGATCTCATCTACTGGCAGGCCGACGTATCTGAAGAGATAGTCCTCTCTATGCGATGTAGAGACTTTGCTAGCAGAGACTTCCTAGCCTCGGATGGGGTGACACGTGGCACCGTGGTGGTGACACCAGGATCGACACTAAGATTGGGTTTAATTGCTGATGGCCGCCACCCACACATCAACATTTACGATGGTGGACAGCCATAGCAAAGGCCATACGACGGAGGGACTCCTCCCTCGCATGACCATTTACACCCCCTGCGCACTCAGATTGAAAGAGGATATGGGAGGACAGATGAATCTGGTGTCTGGTTATGTGCTTTCTTATGAGCCCGGGTAGAGCGGGACTGCTCCTGCTTTGGCTACGCTCTTCGCTTGGACGTTCACCACCTTTTCTTTGCACTCTGATAAGGATTTCCAGGGCTGTTTGTCTTTGTGTGTGCCACGACAGAGTCGGTTTGCTCACGCTTCGCACCTGCAACCGCTCTCGTCTTGGACTTATAGCTTAGCACTGCAACTGCTTGGCACTTTCATTCACCCCCTGGATACAATGGCTAGAAAGCGAGGCAGGCCTCGCTGGGGTTCAGCCTGGGACGTCCATAAGGCGCAGCGGCGACGGAAGGAGCAATTAGAACGCGCTCTGGCTTTGGCATCCTCCATTCTTCGAAAGAAGGCTTGGGCTGAGAGACGGGCGTTGCTCGACACTATTGCAGAACTGGGAGCTGGTTGTAGCAGGGAAGACACGACATTTAAGCCGAGTGACAAGAAGGATGCCGAGACCGAGGATGTGTTTCCCACCTGCGTCTTGGAGGAGGACCCATTTATGGGGGACCTGCCGATTGTTGAGAAGTCTCGCGCCATGGAGACGACCATATGGGAGGGTACCAAATGCGTTTTGGCTAGGGAAGACGCCTTCCCCGACTGCATTGTCGAAGAAATTCCCTGGCTGGGCGACTTGCAAGCAGTTGGAGCCAAGAAGAATGTGGATGCAGAGGTTGAAGCGGTGCAGAGGGAGCTCGTGGTTGGCATTGGTGAGGCAATGGAATTGAGGATTGCTCCCCCTAGTGGCTTGGGTGGTGGAATGCATGGCTCTCTCCTCAGCGACGAGCACCTGGCTTTGGTGCTCGAGCTCCGAGGCCACATGTCGGACCTGGAACATAGGGCCCTCCTCATGGGCCAGCGCATGGACCTACTCCTCGACGCTTTCTCCGGTGCTCCAGCTCAGTGGAAATGCCCCCTGTGCGCGTAGGCTTTTGCCATTCCGACGGGGACCACTTGGAAGACTGGCGAAGGCGACAAGTCACCGGGTGCTTAGGTTTTTATAATTTCCTGGTTTTTAGTTTTATTATGCAACTGTTTTATGTTCATCTAGACCATAAGCATCTGTCCTGGTTTCCTCCGGGCAAGATAGATGCTACCTTCCTTTATGTATTATCGTATAACTTCTATTTGCTCCCCACTTATGCTGGTTTCCGGATACTGGCAGCATTTTTGGTGACTTTAGCCATGCCACTGTATATTTTGTCAAAGTTTTGTGCTAATCTAATATAGCAGGTACTACTCCTTTTTTATTTAAAAAAAAAATATTTAAATCCTCAAGCAATTCTAAAATGTTTATGTTATTCTAATTAATAATTGTTTTAAAAAATATGTTAAAGTTTTTTTTTTTATAAAAATCATGTTGTTTAATATTTAAATCCTCACAAGTTAGTTTTATCCTCTCTTTCCCTATTCCAATTATCCTCCCTTATGACGTTAAAGGGAGTTTGGAAAGACATGGCCCAACTCATTTGCAAATTTCTTTAGCAAGGGGGAAGTCCAATTCCAAAAACTTTTATTTAGTAAGCAGGAATATAGTATCATCTCCTAAAAAAAAAGTGGGGGACTTGGAATCAGAGATTCTAAAGTGACCAATCTAGTCATGGGAGCCAAGTTACTCTGGAAACTAATTTCAGGATGAAAGGAATGGTGGAAAACGACCATAACCAAAAAAATACAAGATGGGTGTCAGGAAAAGATTTATGGATTCTATTCCAGAAAATTAACTTAGCTTCAAATATGGAAACTTCTTCTTGCCTCAATCCCCTTCTTTAAAGAGCACCTTACCTGGATTCCTAGAAATGGAAAAATGATTAGGCTCTCCCAAGATTTGATTTTGGGAACTGACCTCACATCTAGAGAAAAATAGATCGCCAATCTAAAAATATGGATGAATTCAGAACACAAGCTCACTCTTTTCGATATTTCTTCTTGGAGTGAATATGGAACCTGGAAGGCTTGGAGCCTGGGGTACATCCCCGATCACCTGCAGAATCAAGCCCAAGTGTTGATATCTCTTCTCAGAGGAGTAGCCCCTTTACTCAGAGATCTTCAGGATAGTCGAGGATGGGGAGAAGATGGGTACTCAGTAAGAGAAGGATACAAAACTCTCCTTTCCACCGCAAGAGCCCTTCACTGTTCACCTAAATGGAAAAATAACTGGAGTTCGAACACTCTGCCCAAAATAAACATATTCATATGGTCCCTAGCTCATGGGAAAATACTAATGGGAGAAAAGTTGATGAAAAGGGGTTTCCATGGACCTTTCACTTGTGCTCTCTATCAAAGGAACCAGGACACAATTCAACACCTCTTTTGGGAATGCTCCTTCTCTATAATAGTCTAGGATTCTGTATACAGAGAACTGAACCAACAGATAAGATGTTCTTTGTATTTAAACCCCTGCTTGGGACATTGGGAAAGATATTACTAAGGCACCTTCCCTGGAAAACCAATCTTTAAAAGACTCTGGAAATCCCTTCTCAAATTTGTATACTGGCAGATATGGCTATTAAGGAATAGACTAATTTTCCAAGGCAAAAAGTCTTAACCCAAAAGGATTGCATGTAAGGCCAAAACACAAATGATAGAGGTTATGAACACTAAAAATATGAGCATAGAAGACCCAATCAATTGGAACAATTCTGAGAAGGTCCAGGTCATCAGATTCACTCTTCACTCCACCCAGAATTCTCATTCTTTACAATGATTGTGTTGGAAACTTCATTCTACCCTCAACATAGAATATCGGATCCAAAGACAATCAGAACACACTTTGTTCTTTGATGGAGATTCAAAGGGAAACCCAGGGGAGGTGGGTGCGGGTAGGAGGGGTTCTCTTTTAAACCGGAGGAAAAAGAATCTTGAACTATTACTGGAATCTAGGGAAGGACACCAATAATAAAGCAGAGGTGTATGCCCTTCTAAAAAGTATTCAACTGGAAAACCAGAGACAAATTCAAAATTTGAACGTAGTAGGAGATTCGAAGACCATCATAAGAATCATGATCCAGGGCTCCGAGCCTAAAAATATGAGTCTAAAAAGGGTAATAGACATAATTCGCCTATCCATGAGGACTTTAAAGACCAATTTTTTCCACGTCCTTAGATGCAATAATGTGGAAGCAGACAAAATGGTCAATTCGGCCATCGGGAAACCACCCGAAACTTTAGGTGTGGAGGATGAGGAAGGTGTAGCCCCCCTTTTTTAATGATCACTCATAAGACCAGGAGCCATTGTGTTAAGGGGCCGAGGGTGGACACTTGGAGCTCCAGCGTGAGACTTGGCAGGTGGAGGTGGCAGCTGGCAGGAGTAATGGCACAATCTTGTCCGCAAGGTTTAAATCATGCTAACGGGAATTGGCATGAACACTTAATCATGGCGTGAATGGTTTTATCTTCCATCCAATTGATTTCATGGGTAACTGACAGTCGACGCCTTTGAATCAGATGGGCTGAGCATGCAACAGTCCTGAAGTAGCGCATAATCGTCAAGGTGACGACGGGTTCAATCCTTGGAGCGGGCATAGGAAGGGTCTAAGGAAAACGCTCCGGGTAGATTATGAGATTTTCCTATTTGATATGAATTATGCAGTGATTTTTTCTTGGGTATTTTTATCTCATCTCTTTCGAATAGTCTTTCTGTTGTGGTGAATTTATTGTAAGCCAACTCTGGAATCTACTCCCCGCTAATTATCCTTTGCATCCTTTCTAAACCAAATCTCTCGAAATTTCTCAGCGCGGCTAAATCTGGGAATAAACTTCCCCCCTTCTAAGTTCAGACCCTTTTTCTTCTCATTGACCAGTGCTTGGAGTGCCCCTCCTCGTCTCTTGCAGAACCCTCTGAGCATAATGGAGAATAGGAAGAAGGCATGTAATGAGCCAAGGGCCATAAACTCACATGATTTATTTGCAGGTCAAGACCAATAGGACCCATAGAAAGATTGTGCAGGATGTCAAAGGTTGAGAATTCACATGGGAGAAATAAACTCCACATTCACCTTCGAGCTTGAAACTCTATCTCAACACAAGCATCTAATAGAAAGGTTGCAGGATGAAGAATTCACCCAACGCAGTCAAATCGAGGACCAATGCAACCAAATGGAGAACATGCAAGTTCATATGGATCAAATGGAAAGAAATCATCAGCATGCCAACACCCCAGACAATATCCAAGAAGCTTCTAGAAATCTAACTTCAGTTATAGTGAACCAAGTCCCTGAATCCAAATTTTGTAACAACAACCCCAATCTTCAAAGCACCTAGATGTCGAAGACCTCTCATAGCATTTTTTTACTACAGTGAATTTATCCACACCTTTTTAATATAAATTTTCCCAATTCTTGTTAAAAGAATATTGAAATCCTCACATTATAGAAATCAATTCTAAAACTTTTAGACATAGTATACAAAAGTGTATTGTTTTTTAAAGACATTTTAAACATAAAACATTTAAAAGATATTTATTTTTTACAAAACACATCTTATTAACAACAACATTTTCTCTAGTATACATCAATAATAAATAATAAAAAATGATGCACCTCCAGAGTGAAAATATTGCACGTCATCATTTTAATTTGAATATGAACTTTACACAATTTGAATTTGCATATCAACATTTAAAAACCTATCTCTCACATCATATAATCCCATGTATAATGTGTGGATTTATCTAATTATTATTTGTACACATAAAAATGAAATAATGATTATCATTTATATATAATATATTAGATATGAGTCTTCATCCATCTTAACTATGTCTTGTTACTTTGATTTAAATCCA
>JASDQU010689000.1:42509-53322 GCA_032191745.1 Picea mariana
ATGATAGACCTCAATACTGTATGTTGTAAATCACATTAATTTTCTTTTTGGAGGATCCACAAATTTCAAATAATTTTTAGTCAGATGTTGATAAAGGCTAAGAGGGCGATGAAAGGAATGGGAAGCACAAAAACGCTTAAGAGAATTTGGGTTAATCTATTTCTTTAGTAATCATTTGGTGGCTAAATATTATGTGTTACATAGTTTATCTTCCTAAATATTACATATTATTTTTTCCTAAAGTATTTTAAGGTTTTTTACTAATTTTGTGAGTATTGTTAATCAAATAAGTTAAACATAACAATTTTTGTCTAAACATATAAAAAACTTAATTATTTATAAACAATATCAATAATATAAAAATGTAAGGTGAAAAATGTGATGGATCGCGGTTTATAAAAGTTGATCTTCAATTAGAAATATTGATGTGTTGATTCCATAAACTCATAAATCACCCTCTAATGCCATGATTTGCTAAACTCATTGAAATCAACATCCAATGTATTATTGACATTAACTAACAAATTTGTGTAATTTAATTGTTTGAATGTTTTCCATTTTACAATAGAAAATACTTTGAATAATATAATTCATTAAATTATGAATACACTCATTATGTTATAAATACGAAACACCAACACAGAACAAACAATTACATTGATTTCAACATTGATATAATGGATATTGCATTGATTTCAACAATGATATAATTGAAAACAATAAAGTGTATTGATTTAAGTGATGATACAATGAAACATTAATTAAAGTAGTGACATAGTTGCAATGATTTCAACAATGATATAACAAATAGTTGCATTGATTTCAACAATGATATAATGCAAAACGATAAAGTGTATTGATTTAAGTGATGATACAATGAAAAGTGATTTAAAGTTGTCACGTAGTTGTAATGATTTTAATAATCATATATTTGCATTGATTTTAGCAATGATATAAAGAAATACAAAAATGATATATGTATTTTAATGATAACACAATGGAAAATTATTTAAATCAAGCTAGCAATTGCGTTGGTTTCAATGATGACCTGATGCATCGTACCCCCTAAATCATTATTGAAAACCTGTTTCAAGGAAGCCAAAATTGCTACTAGAGGATGAGATCCTCATGGGAACACATTGTAATATCTAGAAGAATTTGGATAGAAGTTCATGTAGGGAGTCTTGACTTATTAAATTTTCTTCGTAATCATCACCAAAATTACATTCTCTGGAAGGTGAAATCGTTGGCACCTAGAAGATTACGATTTGTCTCAAATCTTCCATGTAATTAAAATAGAGTGATTCTAGGGATTAGGTAAACAATTTTGGGAGAAAATCGTGGATCTGAGATGATCCACGCTTTTGTAATCTCTTTTTAAATGTAAGCATGCGTGCATGTTCTTTGGGAAACCAATGGAAGGAGGATCAGGCCAACCATGCACCATGATTATGTAAAGTTTGATCAATCAATAAAATAGAATACAATATTTCAATAATTTGTTCGTATGGTTTATTTTATGTGCATCGCGAGTGAGAGAATCAATTGATTGTTGAGAATCAATTGACAAGAAATATTTCAATGTTCAGTTTTTTTCATAGTTGTAGAATATGTTGGATAAGTATTCCAAGAAGAGGAGAAACAAAGCAACATCTGAAAATTTGTGGGCCCATAACCCACGGGTCTGAGGATCGAAGTCAAAATAAAACTAATTTGAAGGACCCTAGATTTGGTCTTAATCAAGTGGTATCAGATCAAGAATATTCTTGCATGTGGAGGAGAGATTGGAACACAATAGCGAAGCCATTTCTAAAGATGTAGATAAGAGGTACAAGTATGTGGAAGATTTGATAAGTAAATTTGGTATTTATGATTTGTGCAGGTAGAAACAGAGAAAGGTGAGAATATTTGCAGTAGCCTAGAGAAAAGGAGCTCTCGAAAGGTTCTAGAGGAGAGAACCAGAAGAATACCAAAAGGCCAAGCTCAGGAGGGAATTTTGGTGAGGTGTTGTGTAGCAAGGTGGATAGACTTGTTATTGTAGAGGCTTTGTTGCAACTCACAGGTTATTTGTTACATAAATAAGATCAAGAAGACATATGAACAAGAGTTCATCAAATTTTGTTCCTCAGGATTCTGATGTAGGAGCATCATACCTCCTAAATCATTATCGAAAATCAATTTCAAGGAAGCCGAAATTGCTACTAGAGGATGGGATCCTCATGTGAACACATTGTAATATCTAGAAGATTCTAGATAGAAGTTCATGTAGGGAGTCTTGACTTATTAAATTTAGTTTGTAATCATCACCAAAATTTCATTCTGTGGATGGTGAAATCGATGGGACCTAGAAGATTATGATTTGTTTCAAATCTTTCATGTAATTAAAATAGAGTGATTCTAGGGATTAATTAAACAATTTTGGGAGAAAATCATGGATCTGAGATGATCCACTCTTTTGTAATATTTTTTAAATGTAAGCATGTGTGCATGTTCTTGGGGTGGCTAATGGAAGGAGGATCAGGCCATCCATGCATCATGATTATGTAAATTTTGATCGATCAATAAAATAGAATACAATGTTTTAGTAATTTTTGGTATGGTTTATTTTTTGTGCATCACGAGTGAGAGAATCAATTGACAAGAAATATCTTTTCATTCATTTTTTTATAGTTGTAGAATACATTGGATAAGTATTCCAAGGAGAGGAGAAAGAAATTAGCATCCAAAAATTCGTGGGCCCATAACCCACAGGTTCGAGGATCAAAGTCAACATAAAACGGATTCAAAGAACCCCGGATTTGGTCTTCATCATGACCTAATGCAAAAAAATAAGTTGCATTGATTTTAGTGATGATATAGTGAAAAATCATTTAGAGCAATCAAGTAGTTGAAAGGAGTTCAACAATGATACAATTCAAAATATTAAGGTGCATTGATTTCAATTATAATACAATGAAAAATGATTAAGTGTAGTAAAAATATCATTCCCTCAAACAATTCCTATTACACCTATTGAAAGAGGTAATAAAAAACAACTTCCTTTGAAACTTTATTGGGGCTTAACAATCCATAAGTCACAAGGATTGACCTTGGAGAAAGATACTATTAATATTGGGAAGCGAGAGAGATAGGGTATGGCGTTTACTACAATATCTCAAGTAAAATATTTGAATGGTCTACTATTTCAACCTCCCTTTTCATATAATTGAGATCGAAAGATGGAAAAACTAACAGGTGTGACTATTAAAAAAGAAAAAGAATATAGACTGAGATTGATCATAGTGTAAACTATTTGCAATTGATTATATTTTTATTATTCACATTTTTCATCATTCAACATTGTTACTTTATTATATTCAACTTATTCCTCATGTAACTAGATTGAAGTATACTTATGAATAATACTCTCTATGTTCTTAACAAATTGGTAAATTTAAAATGATCAAATTCATCTCAGACATATACATATACATAATTTTTATCATCTACAATTTGTGTCACTATACTAAAAACTGAAGAATATAGATTGGGATTGATCCTTCTAGATAATACTCTCTATACATTCAAACGAGGAAAGTGAGTAAATCTCAAATGATCAGATTAGTTTTAGACATATACATAATGTTGATCATCTACAAATTGTGTCACTATAATAAAAACTGAAGAAGATAGATTAACATTGATCCTTCTTGATAATACTCTCTATACTTTCAACCAACTGAGGAAAGTGAGTAAATTTCAAATGATCATATTAATCTAGACATATGCATATACATAATGTTGATCATTTACAAATTTGGTGTGACTTCCTACGAATGAAACCAACCTAGATCCATCTTAACCTTGGATATATCAAGTGTCGAAAGGGATCAAATATCTGGAGGTGAAAACATTTCCTCAAGTTTTGCACTTTAAAAGAGGTTTGCACATTGAGAGATTTGACCCCTCTTGACGCTTGATAGATCTAGGATTAAGATGGATCTAGGTTGGTATTAAATATTTAATAATTAACTAATATGCACATGTCATTAAATTAAATAGCGACACACACACACACACACACACACACACACACACACATATATATATATATATATACATCTTAAAAAATGAGTTGATACATTAGAATATTGAATAAGGGGTATAAAAATGAGTTGAATAATGTAGATGTTTGATCCGGATTATTTTTGAAACGAAATGAAAGAAGAGATATTACAATGAAACACTCATGAAAATTTCCAGAAACAAAGAAATACACCAATACTTGATTTCTATTAATGAAAGAATTGTAAAGAGACTGTAAAAATACAGAGTGCAAAACTCGCTAGAATGGTGGGAGCTTTATCTCTGAGAAGAGATGTGACGGATACACTCATTCATAAGAAGATGATTACAATGAGGCTTTGAAGGCCTTTTTATGTTAAATAGGAATGCCAAAACCCTAGACATCCAAAAACCTAACCCTAGGAGATTAAACACTAAAAGTCATGTGGGTCCTGTTTGGGTAAGTTAGTACATTAACTTCCCGGGGTCTTAACTATTGCATACGATCTCCGTTTTAGGTGCGTGATATCCCATTGGAAAGGTATTTCCTAGAACTACATATTACATCATCAAAGTCTGACTCCATCTATAGTTTCACTGTGGTGAGCCAAAATAACATTGTTTAAGGCCCTAAAATGGCCATGGAAGTACAACAATATGTTTTGACATGAAAACATAAAAATAAGCCAGTTGGATTAGGTGGGAGGCCACTAGTATCCACCTGGAAGATGTGTAGGGCTCTAGAAATCCCCGGAAGCATAGAACCCATAATTAAAAATTAGTACAAAAGAACGTGATGAACTAAAAACTGACAAAATGAGCCAGTTGGAACAAGTGGGTGGCCACCAATATCCACCTGGATCAATCCTCTCCCCTTAGGCAAAAATGGTGTCCATTGCGTTGAGTGCCCGGGTAAGAGAGGAAAACATTTTTTGAATATGAATCTTGGTGATTTATGTGCTTTGTTGGAGAATTTGTGTTGCTTGGTCTATGGAAGACTGTCACAAGCCTGTTGCTGGCATGGTTGAATATGCTCCACCAATCTGTTGTCTCTAGGTTTGACGGGGCATTGTGTAGGCACCATTGTAGGTGAAGAAACATTTTTTTTTTGTTGGATAGAAGGTGTTGAGGCTGCAGTGGTTGTAGCAGTATTTTGTGCATCTTTTGAACAGACTGTGAAGAGGATGAATTTAACAGTATGAGAGATTACCTTGCGGCACTGTTTTGGTGGAACAGTAGTCAGAACTACCTTTGGTATCCTATAGAGATGACCTCCTAGAGTAATAATGAAACTATGGGGTCTAGACGCATTGAAAACATGACATCTCCACATATATGGTTGGCCCAAAACAACATCACAGACATCAAGAGGGGAAACATCACACACTAACTCATCCTTGAAGGGTTGGATGCCATAGGACAAGCGACACTACTAACTGACACAAATATCTCATCCATGGTGAAGCCACCCAATGTTATATAGATGCGGGTGTGATGTTGTCAACAACCCCAACTGTTTGATGGCCTTAGCTGAGATAAGGTTATTCTAGCTACTGTTATCAACAAACAAATGCAACGGGGTCCCCTTCACCCACATATGTGAATGGAAGAGGCACTCCCCTTCTTCAGGATCTATTGATTCTTCTGGTTGACTTGTTTTGGTCGCGAAAATAGAAGTGGGGCTTGCATCAATGATTTGTCTATTTTCAATATCTTCTGGATCAGATTCTGAATCAGGGTTCAGCTCTATGTCTTTGACCTCGACCACCAATGACTGTTTCAAGCTAAATTCATCAGTGTTACGGTAGGGGATTTTGTGGAAGTCACACCACTTCCCAGTGTCATTCTTTGTCTTCCCTTTACATTTTTGTCTTGTGTCTTGGAATGGTTGTCTAGAGGCTGTTGGTCAGGGTCGTCTTTACCATGCTTTGGTTGTGGCATCTTTGCAGATCCGAATTCCCATTTGTTTTGGTGCCTAAAATTATGCTCGATTTTGACAACATATCGATAGGAAACTCCCAATGATGAGATGTTTAGGAAATCAATTTTGGTTTGGATATACCTATGTAAAGCCCCACAATATTTCAGAACCAGATTCTGCTTGGAGTCCTTGATACCCAGCTTGGTGCGCAAGGTATGGAAAGTATTTGTGAACTTTGAAACCATTTGTCTCTTCTCTTTCCATAGTGTGGTCCATCTCATGCAATGGTCTTCATAGTTATCAACATGATAGTACTATTCTTTGACCACATCCAAAACAAAATCCCAAGTGGGCTCGGGCCCATATATTCTGTATTCCTCTGTGGAACTTTGATCCCAGTAAGTTCCCCACCAATGTTTGACATGGGGGAGATCCTTGAGGAGTGTGAAGGTGATCTTTTCCTTGTCGGAAAAATTTTGAACAGAGAAATAACCTTCTAATAGATTTAAACATTTTTCTAGGGCATCTACATCTATCTGACCTTCAAATATGGGAATATCAAAATTAACTTGTACCTTCAAGCGATAGGTTCCTCCAAAATGGTCATTTGATGAAGATTAACTTGTTGTTATTGGAAGGCATTGAAGGATGTGTGAAAAATTTTCCATCATATCGTCCCTCTGTCGTGCGACAACTTGCTCAAGAAACAATTTAATAAAATTGTCTAGTTCATCATGAATTATATGTTTATATACATATATAAACAAACAAGGAATCATATTTCTTATTTAATCATGATTCTTACTTAATCTCTTGATCAATTATAAAATACTAAATTTCCATTAGACAGGCAAGACACTTCCAAAAGTGATTGTATGTTGCATGCTGCATCTCTAAAATCATTAGCATATACCACTTCCTAGAATTCTGTACGAAGAGATTTTGGAAGGTGGCATAGACAACATAGGTTTCTTGGGTGTGCGAGAGTGATTTTACTCAAGAGAGACAAGATAGAGACCCAATTGTCTATACTCGGACCTTGTCGAGGAGATGTGATGAAAAATGATCAAGAGCATCCTGCTCGGATACCACTGATCCAAATTATTTTCGAAACGAAATGAAAGAAGATATATTACAATGAAATTGATCCAAATGGATCCAGAAAGGCTAAAAATTCAAAGTTACTAGATTTAAACGAAACCAATTCCATTGTGTAGGGCTCGTCGTGTCGATTTTAACAGTATATGTTTTTCCCAAATTGGAATCTGTATGGCGAAGTTATCGCGATCTGAAGTTCAGGTCAAACTGGTAAAAAGTCAAAGCCAACAGTCTGTACTGCTAACGTCAACATAACAGGTGTTAGATGAAGTCAACAAGACACATGGTAGCACCAGGACATGCCACATGGAAATCATTTTTGGCATTTTTAGGGGCTGATTTGGACCAATAAAAATTTGACACGTGGCAGCCATTTTTGGCATTTTTAGGGGCTGATTTGGACCAATAAAAATTTGACACATGGAACTGTATGGACATGACACGTGGAATTCAATACATGAAATGGCCCAATATAAGGTTGACAAGTGGTGGTATGGACAACATATGGACTATACAGAGGTTGACGTGGCAAGGTGACTGTGCAGTATAGATGATGACGTTGAACGACATGTGGCTATACGTCAGGTGACTGGGTAAGTGACTGGGATGTACAAAAGATGACATGGAAGTTGAATGTATGCTAAATGTGTTGGTGACTATATTGTATTTTCCAATCATAGGGTGACACATGACCCAATTAGAGGGCTCCACGTGGTACCTCACATTTTTCCAATATCGACTAGTTTTTAAAAAAGTTGTTGTGGCTCCGAGAGATTCGAACCTATGACTTTTGTGGGCGCTAACGTATTCATGAAAGTGCTAACCAATTGGGCTATACATGTTACATAACACCCAGTTGGTGAGGGCCATCCTTGACTGACCAGGGGCTACAATGGATGTGAGCGCATGGAGCTTAATGGCTTGGCCACATGGGCCAAAGCCACAAGATCAGGAGCTAAGACTAGAGGGGGCCAAAGCGTGCCAACCAACCCTCATCCACATGGTAGAGACCACATGACCAGGATATTGCGAATAGAGGGATGTGCCCTATATTTGGCTAATTTTTGGGTTTTTAACCTTATTATTTGGGTTTTTAATGATTTTATGCTGAGTTTTATGCTTTTTTGGCCATATCTTAGGGATATTGACCCAAATTGAGTGCCACAAGAGGTGGGTTGTCGGGATTTGATCCCTCTACCTCATGGATATATAAAACAAGCCATTGTGGAGTTTTAAGCAGGAAAAAAATAACTTGGAAAAAATTGAAGAAGAGTTTGCAAAGGCCAAGTTGTCTTGTGCAGTGAAGCCAGAAGAGTAGCTGAGCTTTGGAGGCAATTTCCAGGAGTTCTACTCCACCTTTTTCAGTGTCATCTATTGCAATGGGTTCCTGAGACAGAGAAGAATATAGATGAGTTGGTCAGAGACCTAAATGATGTAATTTTGATGCATATTTTTAAGCATTGAATTTTAATAGAGAAGCCTCCCCCACTGAAGACAAAGGCCCAGAGACGTAGTCAAATTTTCCGAAATCCGTTATCAACTTCTGGTGTTCAATCTGTTTATGGTTTTCTTCTTTGTGTTTTCTTCTATTTCTCTTCATTTTTTAAGTTTTTACTGCTTATATATGCACATGCATTGTCAGAAAAGGTATTGATAAAATTGAAGTGAGAGTGCAAATTGCTAAGCACCGATCTCAGATCAAAAACACTCATGAAAATTGCCAGAAACAGAGAAATACAACAATACTTTATTTCTATTAATGAAATAATTGTAAAGAGATTGTAAAAATACAGAGTGCAAGACTTGCTAGAATGGTGGCAACTTTATCTATGAGAAGAGATGTGACAGCTACACTCATTCACAAGAAGATGATTACAATGAGACTCTGAAGGCATTTTTATGTTAAACAAGGATGCCAAAACTCTAGACATCCAAAAGCCTAACCCTAGGAGATGAAACACCAAAATTCATGTGGGCCCCATTTGGGTAAGTTAGTACATTAACTTCTCGGGGTCGTAACTTTTGCATACGATCTCCGTTTTAGGCGCATGATAGTCCGTTAGAAAGGTATTTTTGAGAACTATGCATTACGCCATCAAAGTTTGACTTCGTCTATAGATTGACTATGGAGAGCCAAAATAACACTATTTAGGGCCCCAAAATGACGTTGGAAGTACAATAAGATGTGCTGACATGAAAACATAGAAAATAAGCCAGTTGGATTAGGTGGGAGACCACCAGTATCCACCTAGAAGATGTGTAGGGCTCCGAACATCCTTGAAAGCATAGAATCCACAATTACAAAGAAATACAAAAGAACATGTTGAACTAAAAACTGACAAAAGGAGCCAGTTAGAACAGGTGGTTGGCCACCAATATCCACCTGGATCAATGTTTGACATAAAGGTAATATATGGTCTCACACAAAATTAAAACATAAGATGACATGTGAGACATGTAGGCGTTGTACCAATGGAAGCGACTCCATGGAACTAAACAAAAATAGATTTGTAATAATGCCTCCAACCATGGCTAGCTTCCTTTAGACGTGGAGATTCAGTTTCCCCGACATCCATGGAATATAATATTATTTAAATATAATAAATAATATACTATTTTTTATTATTTTTATAAAAAAATTAAAAATAATGTAGCACATTTTTATAAAAATAAAAAATTAAATTAATTATCTAGTTTATCATATTATTTTTATGCTCGAATAATCTAGCACTGAAAATTTTATTTTCCTTTAATTATTATGGGTTAACAAGATTTTTTTTTCAAGGAAATGTTCTTGTAGAAAGCCCTATGAATACTTTCCCATGATCCATGGATGGTAAGCGGGGTAAACTGTCGACCCTAATTATAGGACCTCGCCTCAGGGTAACCAAGAGAGTCAAAATCATGACCAACAACAAGCATGATAAAATCACATATGAATTTATACCAATTGAGCTAACCCTCGGGGCTATGGGTTAGCAAGCTATAGATCTTCATTTTATATAAATATTTTGAATGGTATATCTAATGTTTTTGTAAGTTGAATATTTGAAATTACAAAACTTGTAATGAGGTTAAAATCCACTCACCCATATTTAGGTATGTTGTGAAAACCTTGATACCTTATTGATAAGGACAAACTACCTAATTTGATGTAAATTTCCAAGTTAAAAACATATTTAATAGTTAAAAAGGACATGTAGTTTTTATGATACTTAGTTATAAAAAAATTAATTGCATTAGCATACCCATAAAATAAGCAAAGGGGAACTTTGGAAGGGAATCAAGGAATGGACACATAATACAAGGGACTATAAAGGATCTCATTCTTTCTTGGATGCCACAAAGAGGAGAAGAAATTTGTAACTAAATTAGGAGTTCAGTGTCAAACCATTGATCTAATAATAGGCCTTTTGTGGGATATTTGATTTCAAATTAAAGGGAGGTTTGAATTTCATAGTGGTTCTCATGTTTATTCAATGACTTCTGGTTCTCATGTTTATTCAATGACTTCCACATTCACCTTGTATAGCCTCAATTGCCACCACCTACTTTCATAGGCAGTGAGGGTGTGGATGCATGTGCAAAGTCCCTGAGGTTATGCATGGGTATCCACCCTTATTGTTTCCATAGGGTGGGTGTTAGGGTCCTAACCCGCACATAGGTGAATCAATATATTCAGATGTAATAAAGGTCAATATTAATAAGGCCTTTCAATAAAATAGAATAAGGCAGATGTAAGAAGACCTA
>JASDQU010689000.1:54606-73866 GCA_032191745.1 Picea mariana
GTGCCGCAAGACCTCCAATCCCTCCTTTCTAAACATCAAATGGTATTTTCCATTCCCCAAGGACTCCCTCCTTCCCACGGTTTTCACAATCATTACATTCCCCTTGTACCCGAAAGCCTTCCTCCCAATATCCGTCTGTATCGCTACCCCTTTTCACAAAAAAATGAAATTGAGAAAATGGTCCAGGAACTCCTTAATGCAGGCATTATCTGCCCTAGTACAAGCCCTTACTCTTCTCCTGTAGTCATGGTCCTGAAGAAAGAAGTTTCTTGGAGAATGTGTTTTGACTTCCATGCCCTCAACAAACTAACCATTAAAGACAAATTTCCCATTCCTGACATTGATGACCTCTTGGATGAATTGAGTGGTGCCCAATTCTTTACTAAACTTGATCTTCGCTCGGGCTATCACCAGATACATATGAAAGAGGCAGACATTCCCAAGACGGGCTTTCAAACTCATGAGGGCCACTATGAGTTTTTGGTCATGCCCTTTGGCTTGTGTAATGCCCCCTCCACCTTCCAAAGCCTCATGAATCATGTCTTTCGTCCCTTTCTCCGTCATTTTGTCTTAGTTTTATTTGATGATATCCTCATCTATAGCAAAACCTGGACAGACCATCTTACTCATGTGGATCGAGTTCTCCATCTACTCTCTCAACACCAACTTTTCCTGAAATAGTCTAAATGTGCTTTTGGTGCCTCTGAAGTATAATACTTGGGTCATCTGGTTGGCAAGGATGGCATCAGGGTGGATCCAAAAAAGATTGAAGCTATGCAAACTGGAAGCACCCAAAGACTCTCAAAAGCTTGCATGGATTTCTAGGCTTAACAGGGTATTATCGCAAGTTTGTTAAGAATTATGGAAAGATTGCAGCACCTCTCACTGCTCTCCTCAAAAAGAACTCTTTCACTTGGACTCTAGCCGCTGCTCAAGCTTTTCAAACCTTGAAGATGGCCATGTGCACCACTCCGGTTTTGGCCCTTCCTGATTTCACAAAGACCTTTGTGTTGGAATGTGATGCCTCAGGGAAAAGAATCAATGTTGTCCCTATGCAAGAGGGTCGACCTTTGGCCTTCACCAACAAGCAACTATCTGAAAGGAATCTAGGAAAACCCATTTATGAAAAGGAAATGTTGGCTATTCTACATGTTGTTGATTTGTGGTGCCCTTATCTCTTGGGGAAACGTTTCCATATTAAGACATACCATCAAAGCCTTAAGTACTTTCTGGAACAACACATTTCCTCCTCGGAGCAACAAAAATGGGTGACTAAGCTCTTTGGATATGATTATGATATCATTTACAAGAAGGGAAAAGACAATGTGGTGGCAGATGCACTGTCCCAAAAATATGAAGAAGAAGGATCCCTTTTTTCTCTTTCCTTCATTGTACCAGATTGGCTCCAAGCTGTGCGCCAGGAATGGCTACAAGATCCCAAAAGTTTGCATCTAATCCAGCAATTCCAGACCAATTCTCCAGCTCCCCTAGGGTACTCTTGGCTCTAGGATCAGCTTTGATACAAAGGCCATTTGTATTTAAGAAAACAATAAAAGCTTAAATCCACGGTACTTTATGAGCTTCATGCTACACCCACAGTGGGGCACTCCGGGTTCACCAAAACCTATGACGGGGTCAAACATTCTTTTTTCTGGGATGGTATGAAATAGGACATCCGTAATTTTTTCTCTGAATGTGAGTTGTGTCAACGCAACAAGGGAGAAACAGTCAAATTTGCGGGCACACTACAACCACTTTTGATTCCACCTGCTATTTGGAAGGATATCTCTATGGAATTTATTACCGGCTTACCCAAATCAGGAAATAAATCAGTCATAATGGTGGTTGTGGATCGCTTTTCCAAGTATCCTCATTTCTGTGCTCTTCAACACCCATTTACTGCATCCACGGTGGCTCAAATTTTCATGGACCATGTATTCAAGCTTCATGGCATGCCACACTCTATTGTTTTTGATCTTGACCCAACTTTCACAAGCAATTTTTGGCAAGAACTGTTTAAGCTACAGGGCACCCAATTGCATCTCAGCACAACTTATCATCCCCAGACTGATGGTCAAACGGAATTTGTCAACAAGTGTTTGGAAACATATCTGAGGTGTTTTACCTCTGAAAAGAAAAATCATTGGGCTCAATGGTTACCCCTAGCTGAATGGTGGTACAACACTTCCTACCATACATCTACACGCATGACTCCTTTTGAAGCGGTATATGGAAAAAATCCACCTTTAGTTCTCTCATACTTACCGGGTACCTCAAAGGTCCAGGTGGTTGACCAAACACTTACAGTTCGAGAGGATATTCTTCATACCCTTAAAGAGAACTTGGTCATGGCACAGAATCGCACGAAGCAAAAAGCAGATCAAGGTCGCTCTGAATGTCAATTTGCAGAAGGGGATGAGGTGTTTCTGCGACTGCAACCATACATGTAAACTTCCCTCAAGGCCGAGCATTGTCAGAAGCTAGCACCCAAATTTTATGGTCCTTATACAGTTCTCAAGCGTGTGGGACAAGTCGCCTATTAGTTAGCTCTGCCCAGTCAGTTGAAGCTACATCCTGTTTTTCATGTTTCATGCTTAAAGAAGATGATTGGAACTAGGTGCCAAATTCAAGCCAACCTTCCCGAGTAGATGAAGAAGGATCCATTTGGCTATAACCAAAAGCAATTTTGGACCAACGTGAGCATCACCTGCGTCAGAGAACCATCAATGAAGTGCTAGTCTAGTGGAAAGATACAACTCCAACAGATGCCACTTGGGAACCAGCTACCATTTTGCAGCAGTTTCCACATCTNAATAAAATAGAATAAGGTGGATGTAAGAAGACCTAATAGAAGCTTCCGCTTCTAGAAGGATCTTCCTCTAGATGCTTCTCTTGACAGACATATTTAGTATAAATAAGGGTTGAGGGTATGAAAACCCTATCTTTGAGATTATTATAACAGAGCGTTGCTCGTCTGGAGGTTTCCCCCTCGAAGAGGCCCGTGAACATTGCTTTCTAAATCAAAGTGTCATTTCTGTTGTTATTCTTATATCATTTCTGTGTTATTGTGGAGATTATGCTGGTTATATTACTGCTATTCTGCCATTTCTAGCATTTTATTTATGTTCTGCATACTTTTTATATCTGGTATATTACAGTGGGTGGTGGGGGGTTGAGGATGTAGGACAAATTTTCTTTGAAGAAATTCTAGTTCCAACAAAGAAGATAATTGTTGTATGAATTGAACCAAAACTTTGAAGTATATGATACTCTTCTAATGAGAATATAAATGAATAAAAAATACAACCACTTATTTGATGGGATGTTCATCTTCAAATTCCTTCAAAACACTTATATTATGCAATGAGTATATGTCTTAGAAGCTTCAACAAACAATAACAATAGATTCAAGAAAGCCCATGATCAAAGAGGATGATAACTTGTTATACCAATTGACACAATAACATACCTACCATTTATGAAAATAATCACTTCTCTTTTTTGAATGGACAACAACTTCTCAAATTCATATTAGTGAATTCCTTGAGGGATGTTGTCATGAATTTCCACTTGATAAAAAATAGAGATAGCTTCCACAACACGAATACATACAAAATTAAATGAAAAATATTAATTAAAGTGAAGGAAAGCATATTTAGTCACTACGTGGCTTCACATCATGGATACATCATTACCAACGAGGTTTAGTTTAGGTGGTTGAGCGGAGAAAATATTATCCTCCACAATCAAGTTCAAATCCCTCTTGTGACATGATTTCTCTTCATGAGCCATGAGGAATATCTCACTCTTACTTACAAGATGGAGTGGAGTGAACCTGATGGTCACTTCACTTGAGCATCCATTAAAACAAATACAAATCCATATACTCCACAGGGTATAATAGTATTTATTGATTAATAACCGATGTATTTAGAGATACAATCAAAGTGTATATAACTACACATAAACGTGATAAGTCACATTCTTTTGAAAAGGAGTATGACTATCATTATTACAATTTACAATATAAATAATTATACATTATTACATAGTGGTAATATACCCTAGGTATATTGCAAGTCTTCCTCCTTCAAAAATCTTGTGTTCTCAAAGCATATGCAAGGAAAATTTATTTCGATAGAATGTTGTATCTTCTTGTAACTTTTGCCTATATGATAAGGTTTAGGACACATAGATATATGAATTTTGAAGCTTTGAAAAATAATGTAGCATCGAAAAAGGATCCAACATAAATGAATTCTTTCTATATCCCTATGATGATAAGAGTTTGGATTCAATGTTTTTTGTTGTTGACTTCAATATGTATTTATTTTTTTATGCTTTGATGTGTAAGAACAATGTTGACATTAGTATGTTGATTCTTGTGTGCTACATTTTCTATAATTATGATACCATGATAAATCTATCCTTCTTAATATTTGGTTTAAACTTTCCATGATATACTTGTGTCATCATTTTGATGTTTGATATTTTTTCATTCATTGGTGCATCAATGTCTTTATTAGTGACCTCATCAATAGAACATCAACCAACACTAAATCTATAGATGTTTATGTGTCAATTTTTTCTTGAACTCAAGTTTGGGATGCTCTTTCATTGACAAAACTTCATCAATAATGACACTTTGATTTTTAGTTTTGATCCCTTCCATTGAAGTCTCTTTATCTACAATTTCGACTTCTAAAATATTCCTTGATTCACTCATATCGATGGATGTCTCTTTGTCTACTTTAAGGATTGATATATCCTTATGTTTTACATTTTTTACTATTGTAAGCAGGATTTGACTATGACTCTTCAAACAATTAATTTCATTGTCTTTATCTAATAAGATAGTATCGAAAGATTTATTTGCATCCTTCTTCTCTTGTGCTTCTTGATCACATTTAATTGCAACACCTCGTCGAATCATTACTTTATGACTTACTTGTAATTCATAATTATTTTTCTTTAATGCTTGTAGTTGTTTCTTGAGCTCTTTTTTCTTGTAACCTTGTGCTTCTAATTTACATTGTAGGATATGCACTTCATATTGAAGGTCTTCTTTAGATTTTTTAAGTTCATTGATTCATTTTTTGCCTTGTCAACTTTGTTTATAGGTTCTAGATTCTATGGTTTTTCCTCTTTTGACTTGTGGATTTGTTAAATCAACCTTTGATTAAGGTTCTTTAGATGAAAACCTTCTTCATCCTTTTTTTTTTTTATAATTTCTTTTCAAGATCTTCATTCTCTTGTTCTAATTTATGATTGCATTGTTTATATATTTTGATTTTTTGATTTGTGCAAGTACTTTTTGACTATGATCTTTTAAGTAAAAAATTTCTTTGTATTTTTTTAATAATTTTTTTTTTTTTTAAGATCTTGAACTTCCTATTGATTACATTGATTTTCATTTTGATTTGTATGTTCAAATTCCGATTACAAATTTTTCTTTATTAAGCTTATAAATATTTGTCCATGTACTTCAAAAGTTATAATTTTCTATTGCTCTTTTAATATTTTTCTATTTCGTTCACTGATTTTTAATCTGTCACACAATTTCATGCATTTGAATATCACTGTAAAATGATTAAAATGCTCTTAACATTTAATATATATTATAAATTATTCAATTCCGTGATCCAATTTGTCTCCGGTCTTTTTTCCTTTTTATGAAAATAAATCACTTCTTTTCTTCTTCACTTATAAATATACTTCACTGCTTTTAATTATATTATTTTTATGAAAATAAGTCACTTCTTTTCTTCTTCACTTATGAATACACTCCATTGATTTTTTTGGAAAGGTCAATAATATTTTGAAATGTTATCAAATATTTGGAAATCATAATTATTTTGACATTGAACCTTTTAAATTTCAAAAATTTATTCCTATAAATTTAAAAAAATTATTCCTCTAATGTATATTTAGTTTCCTATTGTCTAAAACACTGACTCTTACTACGAAGCTTCCAGTTTAATTTTTTCTATCTTTTGGATCAGTTTTTTTTTCAAATAACTTTGTAAATGAAATATCATATAAAAAGAAAGTGACTTCCTCTTGAAAATTCAAACCAATTTCTCCTTATTTTTTCATTCTTCCTTTCACCTAGCTTACAATTGTTTGTCCCAGTGACTAGTGATGAACACCCATAAAGATATAAATCATCCAATAGAATGGCAAGGTACAATGGTTATAGCAGTGGCCTTGGTGCTTATATGGATGAAATATATGTAGCCTCTCTTGATACTTGTATTGTATGCATTTCTCCAACAAATTTTGTTAACTACCAAATTTCATTGGGGATCAAACTTTATTGACTACCAAATTCCGTTGGGGATCAAGTTGACTATCACAATATTCATACACAGTAGTTATAGACATGTTATAGACATGCTTACAGGGTTTATTTGTCAATACCCAACTTTATGTTTTAATTTGTGATGCCAAATTTTCCCATTTTTTGTTGTTTGTAATAAAGAAAGATGTGTTTAAACATGGTCACCAACTTGATGAGAACTATGACCTCCAAACGAAAACTCAGTCCTAAAAAATCATATTTTTGGGTCAAAAACACCAAAATCAACTTCTGTTTTGAAAAATGGTGTTACCGACAACACCTTTGTTTGTTTCCAGGGTTAAAATGACCACCTTTTGCAACCATTGTTTTAACAACATTGTAATCTTGTCAACAAAAACCTTAGAATCAACCCCCAAATCGAAAAGTGGTGCTAACAACAACACCATTTTTTATTTTCAAGGTTAAAACTACAACTTCTTTGAAACCTCTAGACTTGACAATTGGTATTGTTGAAACCAAAACCTTAAAACCAACCCCTGAAGAGAAAGGTGGTGCTCCCCAAATAAAAATGTAATTTTTTGAAATTTTAGCCTTGAAAATTGATACCCTTGTAACCAAAATCTTAAGACTCCCTAAATTGAAACACGATACTATCAATAGAACCCTATTTTGGGGGCTTAAAATTGTAACATTTTAGAAACCATGGCCCAAAAGCCACTTTAACTAGGTCTCGATCTCAATCTATTGTGTTTGGATTGGGTAAAGAGCTTCAACTACTACATCAACAACGAGTTCAATCAAATCAACTGAATCAATGAGTTCTTCTTTCGACATTGCCAAGAAAGGTCAGGGAAGGTCATACATAATGTATATATTCTTCATCAAAACTCTCCATAAATAAATATTACAAAACAAGCAATATCGTTGAAAACAAAATCGTAACAAATAAAAACAAAATAAAAAAATAAATATCGTTGAAAACAAAATCGTAAAAAATAAATATAAATAAATAAATAAAAATAAAAAAGATAAGAAAATTTCCAAACGAAAAAAACACTTGATTTTTTTTTAAATAAAAATTAAAATAAATAAATAAATAAACATTTTAATTTAAAAAAAAAAAATAATATAACTAAAAACATTTTTTTTTAATATAAAATAATATGACTTTTTTTTAAAATATGAATTTTTTTTTATTTACAAATAAAAAAAATGAATTAAACAAAAAAAATTAAAAACTATTCTTTAAAAAGAAAACCAAACTACATATAAAAACAATTTAATTTTTTTAAAATATTAATTTAATTTAAAAAAAAAACTTAAAAGAAAAAAAATTGCCATTTTGGGGGATACTAATTGGAGTGAACTTGATGGTCATTTAACCTAAGCATATTATAAGAAGGAAAAATCCATCTACCCCACAAAGGATATATTAATATTTATTTATTACTGAATATCATATTCAGAAATACAATCAAAGTGTATATAAATGCACATCAAGGTGATAAGTCATATCCCTTAGAAAAAATGTATGACTATCACTATTACAGTATAAATAATTATACATTATTACATAGTGGTATTACACCATAGATATATTACATGGAAGGAAGGGTGGGGTTAAAAATTACATGTAAGAAAAAAGGTAGGAGTAGTAGATGATCCAAATTTGGAAGGAGGTTTTGTTGGAGGATACACCTTGATTAGTATGGAAAAGTGTTCAAAAAATTCATTTGGAGATAACTCTTGGGAAAGATAATACATTAGAGGAATTAGGAGGATGATCATATTAGTAGGGAGTGTGATCTATGTAAGTGTTCTTCCCCTTTTTGTTGAGGATAAAAGTTTTTAAATTTCTTCTAACAACAAAAAAATATGGAGTCCAATATACTTTTGATTTAGGAGGATTTTTCTCCCCTTGAAGTTTGTGATGTTCTTTTAGGACAACCATATCTATGGAATCGTCATTTTATGTATGAGTCCAGACCCCGCAGTGTTATTATTACTTTGGATAGACAATTGTACATGATACCAGAGGTAGTGCCGCCTACCTCTATTTCTTTAATCTCCGCTAAGCAATGTAGTAAGGTCATTTCACTGACTGGAAAGTTCATCTTCTTTGTGATCTATTTTCACAATAAATAGAAGGTTGCTGCCACATTCATGGCCTCTACACATAGCATCTCTTTGTAGTAGAAGAAAATGGATGTGATCATGGAAGAGTACAGAGACATCTTCTCCTCACCCATCGGGGTACCAATACACTACCAAGTCAAGCATTCAATTGATCTGACCCCCAGTGCAACTTATGCCTAATGGGCCAGTATATCGTCACTCACTGATGGAAAATGATGAAATAAAGTGTCAGATCCATGGGTTTCTTCAAAAGGAGCACATCTGACCCAAATCCTCCCCTTGTGGAAGCCCTATTTTATTAGTGCAGAAGAAGGATGGTATCTGGCGACTCTTCATTGATTACAGAGCATTAAAAAAATCACAGTCAAGAGCTTGTACCCAATTCCTAGGATTGATGACCTTCTTGACCAACTCAAGGGGGAAAATTACTTCAATAAGATTGACCCCAAGTCTGGCTACCACCAAGTTCCCATCGAACCAACTGATGTATGGAAGAAAAATTTCAAATCTAAAAAAGGTCTCTTGGAATGGTTGTTCATGCCCTTTTTCTTAAAAAATGCACCAGACACTTTCATAAGGTTGATGGATGATGTATTGATACCCTTCACTAACTCTTTTTTGATGGTATATATGGATGACATCCTCATCTTCAGTAGAACTTGGGAGGAGAACATGCGAATATTCAACAGGTTTTGAGCACTCTGCGACAACACAAGCTATATGCCAAGTTGGAAAAATGATCCTTTGGCATGAACATGGTCCAATACTTGTGATACATTATTGATGAGCATGGGGTACATGTTGATCCCGCTAAGATCCAAGTCATCCATGACTAGATAGCCTCGACCACACTAACCAAGCTTCAAAGCTTCTCGGGACTGGCCAAATTCTACCAATAGTTCATGTTGGGATTCTCCCATATTGCATGGGCCCTAAGCCACATGATCAAGGGCGGTGGTAGGGAAAAGTTTGTGTGGGGGAAGGAACAAAAAATAGAATTTGATGATCTGAAACATCACTTGTGCTCAACTCCAATACTCTCCTTTCTCGATCTGCATCAACCCTTTGAGATTGAGACTGATGCATTTGACTATGTTGTAGGCACAATTCTCACTCAACACAGTCATCCAGTGGCATCCCATAGTGAGACACTCTCATATACTATCCAGAAATACCCCACCTATGACAAGGAAATGTATTCCATTGTACAAGCCTATCGTCAATGGAAACATTACATTCTGGGAAAGGAGATGATCATTCACACTGACCACAAGCCTCTGTAGTTCATACAGACATAGGGAAATTTGTAGAACGATCTCCATCAGAAGTGGTCCACCTACCTACAGTAGTTCCATATCAACATCAAGTATAAGACATGGATCACAAATCATGTCGTTGACTGCCTCAGTCGACCTCCCATGGATTCACTCACCACTATGCTCCATTCCTGTGGACATGAGGCATCTGAGTGGGCCCAAATTTATCAGCAAGATCCAAAATTCACCACCACCTATCATCTCTTGGGTATAGGTGAAACTATCACTGATTTTCACATTCAGGACAGACTCTTATGCCATCTAGGCCATCTCTGTGTCCTTGCAAGTGAGTGTGAAAAGATGATTTGGGAATCCCACTACATTTGGATGGCAAGAAACTTTTTCTTGGAGAAAATTGTGGTCATTGTCCAGAAACATTTTTATTGGCCAAAAATTCGACAGGACGTCAACAAGTATATCAGATATTTCACTTCTTGTTCCATTACCAAGTCGTCCATCAGGAAGAAAGGATTATGCACCCCTCTTCCTACCCCCGATAAGCCTTGGGAATCCATCTCGATGGATTACATTTCTTTCCTTCTGTCCACCAAGCAAGGCAATGATTGTGTATTTTTTGTCATTGATCGGTTTTCGAAGATGTCTATCCTCACAGTCTGCAAGAAATACATCACAGCGGTAGATACTGCCAAGCTCTTCTTTGAATGAGTGTGGGTTCATTTTGGGATACCACAGACCATCATCTTCGACCAGGAAAACATGTTCCTCATCACATTTTGGTCGAGTCTCTAGTCCCTGATGGACACCAAGATGACTAAATCCACTACTTTCCATCCCCAAATAGAGGACCAAATAGAGGTCATCAATCGGATGATTGTGCACATCTTGTGCATGTACAACTCTAAGCATTCATGTACATGGGATGAGAGTCTCCCCTATGTTAAGGACAATTACAATAGGGCTCTCCATAGCTCCACCGACCATAGCCCATTTCAGGTGGGACTGGGATTCCAACCCTTGGGTCCCATTGATGTTGCATTACCTCTTGCAACCACACCGACAAACTCTTCTCATGTTTAGTATGAGATCGACAAATCCACCAGATTCATTGAGCGAATTCATCACATTCTCCAACAGGTCCATGACATTTTTTAGAAATCCAATGCTAAGTACAAGCAACTCCATGATCAACACATGGTACCACACCAATTTCAGTTTGACGACAAGGTCTGGTTACATTTGCAAAAGGAGTGTCTTACAGGGCCCCATTGGAAGCTCCTCCCACTTTTCTATGGGCCTTATACCATCACCAAGTCTATGGGTAGAAATGATTTTGATCTCAACACTCCACCCTTCCTTGGGTCAATTCACCCAGTGTTCAATGTGGACCTCCTTTGGCCATATTTTCCACCATTATTGGACACCTCAGAGATTGTATAACAAATGACACTGACAGATCTCAACCCTGACTGCATGGAACATGCATCCTTTGATCATATAGGGGACACATAGGTCAAGAGAAATTGTTAGCAGAGGATCCAACTTTATCGGGTTGTCAAGGTAGGGAAGCTCCTCCACCAAGGAAAGTGACTCACCTGAGGCGAAATTTAGTAGAAGTTTCATCACTTGATGGGGGAACTCAATGAAATGGAGACCATTTATTCCTAAGGGGGGAGGACTGATCCAGGTGGATATTAGTGGTCACCCACCTATTCAAATTGGCTCCTCTTGACAGTGTTTAGTCCAACAGATTCTTCTATACTTCTTTGTAATTGTGGGCTCTACACATTGGGGGTTGTTTGAATCCCTACTGTTGGCACAGGGGCAGACCCAGGGTTCAACGCTTCAACAATGCACTGAAAAAAACCTAACTACTGACCCTTTTGGCAACACCTGCGAAGAAAATGAAGTCTCACCTGAGGTAGAGCCAGGGGGAGTTGCAGGACTCAAGTGTCTTCAACCTAGCTGGGACACAGATCTACCATTACAATACTTAACAGAGCACTTAGCAGTTAACATTCATTAGCATTTGACCCTTATCCACATTGCAGGTAAAACCCTAATTACAGAACAACGCAATATTCAATAAGATCTAACACACCCAAGAACTTAGCACATATAAATAGAGAATATCTAGCATTCATTCACATTACTAAACACTAAGCTACTATATCACATGCATCTAACATACATTAAGATGAAAACACTAAGCATAAATCACATCAATGACACAAAATAACACATAACACATGATATACGTGGTTCACCTCCAGCGTGGGGATATGTCCACCAAATCTTCGTCTTCTTTATTATCTTCTGTCAATCTCCTTGCATGCATAGAGCCTCAAAACCATCTCCTCATAGGACAAGAGATCTGCACACACCTCACCAGATCCTCCTTCCCCGAGCTTGGCACAACACAAAGCCTTTCTTACAATCACTTGCACTTATCCCTGCAAGTTCTCAATACACAATATGCACAGAGGTAACTCAATCACATAGATCCAATTGCTTACATCACTTGCACTTAGCACAATAAAACACTTAGCACCGCATACCTCTTCGATCTAGTGTGTTTCTTACATCTCCTAGATATCTATTTATACATTACAAAAGGGGCCTAAGCATGGGTAAGACCCATGGGCCGACATCCCATACCTCTTACATAAACCCTAAACCCAAAAATCCCACAAAAGAGGGTGAGATATCACAATCTCCGCTTATCCTGGTGCTTTGTCTTCGACCAGCCTGTCGAAGTCCCCAAAATTGGTCAAACATGACCAACGTTTCCAAAAAACCTAGTCAAGGGCCAACAGGCCCTGAACGCTCACCTATGAATCATCCTGAATCACTCTGATCTAGGTAAATCTGCCTCGAAGACCTCAATATTCGCTTGAGTTGCCTCGGCCTGTTGCTTCCCCAGATCCCCTTTCTCAACGAACTCTTGAATAAATTTATCAGTCACCAGTCCTTCCAAGCACTATTCTACTATGGTGACTACTTGTTCTGGCTGTGCACCTTGTCCTTCAATCTCCTCAAAAAGTGTGCAAGTTTCATCCTGTACTAGCTGGAGCCTTTGGGTCACTTCCATGACTTTACTCTGGATGGCCTGGACCTATTGTTGAACCGTGTGTTGTTCCTATGACCTTTTCATCCTCTCGACCAGTGACAGTAGCTTTAACTATGCTTGCATTGTTGTTGCCTATTGCTTTGCCTCCTGGAATTGTGACTCTAATGTACTTAGTTCAGGGTCCTCTACAAGGCGCTCATAGGTATGCGCACTTCGGCTACTGAGTTGCTTTCACTCCAAGGCCAATGCATTGATTCTTTCAACTGTGATCCTGGCAGTTTCCTCTCTTTGATCTCTCACTTCCTACGGAGTGCTTGGCACGACTTGTAGTTCCAGCTATGTTATTCGTGCTTAGAGCTGCTGAATGGATTGATCGAGATTCCCCACCTGGCTCTTAGTGGTTTCTTCTTCCATCTGTGTTAGGCCTATCACAGAGCAAAGTGCTCTGGTGACTGCTTATTTAACTCCCATCTGTTATGTGAGAAACTGTTCTTTATCCTTTTGGATCTGCACTCTATACTCTACAAACTTCGCCTAGAGGTTGTCTTTTTCTTGTTGCACAACCCGATGTTTCTCTATAGATTCCTTCTTTGATTTCTTCAGGGCCTCTGTGGCCTGTTCTTTTTTCTCCTAGAAATGATGAAGGCGAGCCTCTGTTGAGTCTGCTAGTCTGCGTAGCTGGGCAGGCTCATCTCCTAATTCTATGTCCCCTGCTGACAATGACGCAGTAGGCACTGGGCGGCTCGAATAAAGATCCTCTTGTACCCCTTTGAGATCTGCCTAGATCTTGTCAAACATTGTTTACTGTTTGGATTCACTTCGCTGCAAGATGTCCTCTGAGGTATCTGATATAGCGACAATGATAAGGTCAATGTTATCCACCATGAGCACAGTGTGTAATGGAGGCTTATTTGATTTTGAATTCTTCCGCGATGAAGGTTTCTTTGGGGAACCCTTTCTTTTCTTGGATGTTTCTGTCTCTGTCAAGGGATATTTAGGTGGTGTAAATTCACCCTGCTTCTGCTTGTCTCCTCCCCCTTCATCCTCTTATTTTTCTACTTCGTCATCTCCTCCTCCTTCAGGTGAATCTGGTGTAGTTTCCTTTGATGCGATGCTTAATTCTTGTACCTCTTCCTTCTTTTTCTTCCTGCTGTCGTTGGGTGCATAATATTCTTCGTGAGTGACTACAGGGCTTCCGATGAGGTTGAGATCAAATAGTTATGTCTGTTCGACTGGTATGAGGAATTCCACAGGCCATTCCTTTGTTATTTCCTCCATATCTTCCTTGGTGAGTTTGTAATAGGACTAAAGCTCTTCTTTGTGTTCATCTTCGCACACTGTGATATAGATGAAATGCATGTCTACATGGAACTTCGTGATTGTCCTGAACCTATGAAGTGTGTTCGATGTCATGAGAGGGAATGATTCAATATCCCTCTTCAACTACAGATAATTGGTGTGGAACACCACGTTTGACTACCATTGTTTTTCCATGTCGCTCGAATACCATAGCATAGTGAACTTCATAGCTAGTGGTTCGGATGGATCAATTTTAGGGAAGGCCTCTCCTTATGGCATCTCCCAAGCTATGAAGGCAATGAGAATCAACAACCAACTGAAATGAAACTCATAGCCCTAATCCTGAGCTTTGCAAAAGTCTTTCTCTAACTAATTGACGAGGTAGCTCGCCCAGTTATTTTGCATCCCTTCAACGCAATTTCATGCGAGGTCGACGACAAACCCCATGACCTGTGTTGGCCTATTCTTCCTGAAGAGCTTACCAACGATCAATTGGAAAGCGAGGTGCACTGTGCCATTTTGGATGGAGGCTACCTTAGAGCCTCGCTTCCCCTTCTCCACATTGCCATAGGTGTCTTTTATTCTCTGTGCCAGGGTGTGATCTGCAGCCTTTCCTGGGTAAATGTCCTGTGGGTCTGGTCCTTGCATGCTCAATTTGATGATCTGGTGGATCAGCGTTGGATCTAGTGTGATGCACCTATCCAACCATAGGTAACCTCCATGGAAGAACGATAGTAGGAGTTTAATGCACGTGTTAACCTCTTGATGTCTGCTGAAGTGTGGTAACTTCATTACATTGATGATGGTCGATCTTGCGATGTCCATGGTCCACAACTGGGGGATTATCTTTGACTTCTTCCCCATTTTCTTGGTCAAATACTTGTGTGGTGTGAGCATTCCATAGTTTTTGTGTTCTCCCAAGTTGAATTCATTGATATTAAGCATTATAATCCTCTCCAACTGTAGTCCTACTGTCTATATCCCCTTCAGGAGGTATGCAGTGATCACTATGTACTCGAAGTCCCTCGATATGCTGTCACGACTCATCGCGCTAGCCAGAGGCGGGATGTAGTCGGGCAAGATTGATGTGATGAGCTTCTCATTCACCAAGTCATCACGATTATTGGTTTGTTTCTCTGTCACAGTTTGGGAGGGCCCAAATCGACATGTAGTCGATGGGGATGCTTTCACTTCTCTTTTCGACAAAGCTTGTTCTCCTGCGAACATGACCTTCTCAGCCATGAGGTCTATGAGAATATCTTTGACAGATTTCTCTACTACGCTAAAGTCACCCGACATACATGCTCAAGATATGATATCTCAGGTCAGTGAACAAATAATCAAGGTAGTAGAATGGATGGCGGGGTCTCAATAATCACAACACAGTAATAGTTAGCTCTCTGTGGGCTCGAATAATCACAATTGGAAAAAGTGTCCACAGTAAGACATTCATGGATAAGTTCTCTAAGTATTCTTGTTTTCTTTCAACTTTGATAGCCAGGTCTCTGGCCCTCAGTTGATTTGACTTGTCGTCATGTTCTTCTAGTAAGCACGCTATTATCCTAGCCATGAAAACCCTAATTCTTGCTTTTTTTGTTCTATAGCTTCTTCTTCTTCTTTCCTTCGGATATGATCTTTCTTAATCCAAGTCCTTCCTAACAAAAGTGCAAGGGGGTCGTTGTTCTCAACAAACTTAATGACCTCAAATTCTTCTTTTGTTGATGCTCCATGAGAAATCATAGGTACATGGGTAAGTCTTCCACATAGAGTTATCAACTTTCCTTTAAAAAATCCTATTCCTCCCAATGAAGGAATCATAGTGGGCTTTCCTAAGATCTCCCAAGTACTTTCTGTAATAATGTTCACCGATGTTTTTGCATCCAATACACAGTCTATGTCGAAGTCTCCTATTCTTGTTTCTATGCACTCTTTTTCTTATAAAATCTCTGATAAACTGATGTGTCTATGATCATTCAATGTTTCTTTCATCTGCAATAATATAGCCTCTGATTCTTTCTAGTTTTTTGGCATATTCTTAGTCTCTTGGCCTTCCTCAGGGTTTTCTTGTCTCATATTCATCTTTTCAACTTTAGCAATCATTCTAGGGAAATCCAAAACTTCATGTTCAGTATCTTTATAACAAAGGAAAATAGGACTTTTACCAGGGCATTCCTTAGCAAGATGTCCCGATCTTCTACAACTATAACAAAGAGTCAATCCTCTCTTTCTCTTAAACGATCCCCAAACTTTCTTGTACTGCGCACTGGGATCATAGTGATGGACCTGAAAAAATTTATTTCTAGGATCTTGCATCCACTTTTTAGTCCAACAATTATTTCTATGCATAGGAATAACATATCTTTCACTATTTCTATCAGATCTATTCATATCATATCTTCTCTCTTTGAGTTGTGCCCTAGTTTTTAAAGTAGGACCAAATCTATTAAACATACCTAGATCCATTCTTTCAAAGAAAAAATTTTCACCTTTATTAGAGCACAAATATTTAAGATCTTACCTCTTTTCTTCAAATCAAACTTCTTTTCTTAGCACAGAGCTTCACAAGTCAAGTATAGTACTATGCACTATAGCATAGATCTACACACATGGCTTTCTCTTTTCTTCAGTTCCTAGTAATCATAGTTTTAAGTCCTGACAACAGAACCATTTGTTGGCACAGGGGCAGACCCAGGGTTCAATGATTCAACAATGCACCAATAAAACCCTAACTACCGGCCCTTTCAGCAACACCTGTGAAGCAGATGAAGTCTCACCTGAGGTAGAGGGAGGGGGGTTGCATGAATCAAGTTCCTGCAACCTAGCTGGGACACATATATGTGATTACAATACTTAACAGAGCACTTAGTAGTTAACATTCATTAGCATTTGACCCTTATTCACATCGTAGGTAAAACCCTAATTACAGAACAACATAGTATTCAACAAGATCTAACACACCCAAGCACTTAGCACATAGAAATAGAGAAAATATAACATTAATTCACATTACTAAACACTAAACTACTATATCAGATGCATCTAAGATACATAAATATGACAACACTAAGCATAAATCACATCGATCACACAAAGGAAACCATAACACAAGATATACATGGTTCACCCCCAGCATGGGGCTACCTCCACCAACTCTTCATCTTCTTTATTATCTTTTGTCAATATCCTTACATGCACAGAGCCTCAAACCCAACTCTACATAGGAAAGGAGATCTGCGCACACCTCACCAGATCCTCCTTCCCCAAGCTTGGCACAACACAAAGCCTTTCTTACAATCACTTTCACTTAGCCCTGCAAGTTCTCAATACACAATATGCACATAGCTAACTCAATCACATAGATCCAACCGCTTACATCACTTGCACTTAGCACAATACAACACTTAGCACCACATACCTCTTAGAACTAGTATGTTTCTTACATCGCCTAGATATCTATTTATACATTACAAAAGGGGCCTAAGCATGGGTAAGACCCATGGGCTGACATCCCATACCCATTACATAGACCCTAAACCTAAAAATCCTGCAAAAGGGGGAGAGATATAGTGATCTCCACTTCGCTTGGTGCTCCATCTTTGACCAGCCTGTTGAAGTCCCCAAAATTGGTCAAACATGATCAACGTTTGCACAAAACCTGGTCAAGGGACAGCACCTACACTTCTTCCAGGTGGATACTAGTGGTCTCCCGCCTAATCCAACTAGCTTATTTTGTATGTTTTCATGTCAGCAGATGTTGTTGTACTTCCAGGGTCGTTTTGGGGCCCTAAAAAATGTTTTTTTTTGTCTCTCCATAGTCAAATTGTGGACAGAATCAGTTTTTGACGGCATAGTTCATAGTTCTCGAAAATACCTTTCTAATGGGCTATCACTCGCCTAAAATGGAGGTCGTATGCAAAAGTTACGACCTCGGGAAGTTGAGGTACCAACTTACCCATAGGGGCCCACATTACTTTTGGCGTTTCATCTCCTAGGGTTAGGTTTTTGGATGTCTAGAGTTTTGGCCACCCACTGATGTGTCGATTTTTTTTTGAACTCAAGTTTGGGATGCTCTTTGATTGATAAAACTTCATCAATAATGACACTTCAATTTTTTGTTTTGATCCCTTCCATTGAAGTCTCTTTATATACAATTTCAACTTCTAAAATCTTCATTGATTCACTCATATCCATGGATGTCTCTTTGTCTACTTTAAGGATTGATATATCCTTATGTTTTAAGTTGTTTACTATTGTAAGCAGAATCTGACTATGACTCTTCAAACAATTAATTTCCTTGTCTTTATCTAATAAGACATTTTCGAAAGATTTATTTTCATCGTTCTTCTCTTGTGGTTCTCGATCACATTGAATTGCAACACCTCGTCGAATCATTAATTTATCACTTACTTGTAATTCATAATTCTTTTTCTTTGATGCTTGTAGTTGTCTCTTGAGCTCTTTTGTCTTGTAACCTTTTGCTTCTAATTTACATTGTAGGATATGCACTTCATATTGAAGGTCTTCTTTAGCTTTTTGAAGTTCATTGATTTATTTTTTGTCTTGTCAACTTTGTTTATAGGTTCTAGATTCTATGGTTTTTCCTCTTTTGACCTGTGGATTTGTTAAATCAACCTTTGATTAAGGTTCTTTAGATGAAAAATTTCTTCATTTTTTTATTTTTTTTTAATTTCTTTTCAAAATCGTGATTCTCTTGTTCTAATTTGTGATTGCATTGTTTTGTATCTTTTGACTTTTTAATTTGTGCAAGTATTTTTTTACAATAATCTTTTAGGTAAAAAAAAATTATATTTTTTTAAGAATTTTTTATGTAATATGTAATACATATATGTATTGCATAATATGTAATATGTATTACATATTATATAATACATATTATGTAATATGTAATACATATTACATATATATTAAGCCTGTAAATAATTATCGATGTCCTTCAAAAGTTATAATTTTTTATTGCTCTTTAATATTCTACTATTTCGTTTACTGATTTTTAATATATGACACAATTTCATGCATTTGCATGTTACATTAAAATGATCCTAACATTTAATATATATTATAAATTATTCAATTCTCTGATTCAATTTGTTCCCTGTCTTTTTTCCTTTTTATAAAAATAAATCACTTATGTTCTTCTTCACTTATAAATATAATTCACT
>JASDQU010689001.1:12734-38862 GCA_032191745.1 Picea mariana
ATATATATATATATATATATATATATATATATATATATATATATATATTTGCATTATTCTAATTTACTTCCAGATAATGAATATTTACATATGTCAAAGTTTTGTGCTTCTGTTTAATGATGAGACAAACACCAATATATAATGTAATTAGCATATGCATCACTTAGTAGATTAGAATTCCTAGGAACATGTATAGATGTAATGAAATCAAAATATCTTTCCAGGAGACATACTCTAAGGAAGCGATGTATTAAGACCAGATCGTGGATACAGTAAAAGCTATTCAATTCTAACACAACCAAATGATAGTATAAATAGACATGGAGGGATAAAATTCCACATGAAAAAGAGTATCGAAAATTTTTGATAATGACATTGTACTCGGATACATTATTAGTAGTTTCTCCGAGATAAACACCCCTAGTTGATACTAGCTGGTTAGTGGGATAATAAATCCCCCAAGAAGAAGAAGCAAGGTTTCTATTGTGGTGACTGGAACCGTTTGTGAATAATACATAAATTGAAGACTCCCTTGGAATCTACCACACAAAATAAGAACAACAATCAACAATATAGAAAAATAAAGGACAACTACACAAAATATATACAACATTAAAAAATAATTACAAGAGAACTAGTACTCGAGCCACAAGGCTCAAGCATCATACTTTTTGAGGTAGAGCCTATTTCTAGGCTCTGGAAACACATTTCCCCCATAATCAACTAATTTGTAGACCCATTTTTCCAACACACATATTACGATATTTAGACCACACCTCATAGGGTTGAATTTTCCTGCTCCTAAGGCATTCTTTTCCTTGTCATAGACCAAAACAAGGTCACCTTTGGAGAACACCCTAGGATGAAAACACTTTTCATATTGCAAATTCACACATTTATTATGTGCCTAATTTTCTAAAGTGTCATCTCGATGTTGTTGATTGAGATGTTCCAAGTAAAATATTCTCTCTTCAAGATGAGTCGTGTCATGGAGGAGCTCAACAACAATTTTCAGTGAAGGGATTTCACATTCAATCTATAAAAATACTTCTAGTTCATGAACTAGTTGAAAAGGAGAGAATCCTATTGCAGTTTTGACAGAGATATAATAGCCCCACAATTTCAGATATAATATTAAATGACAATTTTATCTAGTTGAGTTGAAAATTATCCATTAAATCATTTTCAAGGATTTGTGAATAGCTTTGACTTGACCATTAGTGTGAGGATAGTAAGAAGACAAATTATCCTACCTGAAACCCAGTTTTGATGCTAATTTGGACATCATACAATTTTGGAAGTGACTACCATGGTTTGTAACAATCTCTTTTGGAACCTAGAACCTAGATATGACTTGATTGAAAATGGAAAGTGTTGTGATTTCTGCATCTTTACCAAATGTCGAGATGGCTTCTTCCCACTTTGTAAATTAGTCAAATGACACTATGATATATCAATGCTCCTTAGATGAAATAGGGTGGGATGTCATAAAATATACCCGTGTTGGCCCTTGACCAAGTTTTGGGAGATCCTTGTTAAAGTTTGACGTATTTTGGGACTTCAACAGCTTGTCGAAGGAGGAGCGCAAGATGAAGTAGAGATCGGGGGATCTCAGCCCCTTTTTTGGTCCTTTTTGGGATTTGGGATTATGTAACGGGTATGGGATGTCGACCCATGGGTTTACACATGTTTAGGCCTAGTTTGTATGTATAAATAGATGTTAAAGAAATGAGGTGAGTTTGAATGGATAAGTGCTAGATCTATGTGATTGAAGGATTGTAAGTGCTATGTGCATACTATGTGAGACTTGAAGAGCTACGTGCAAGTAATTGTAAGAAGGCTTGGTCCTTTACCCTAGCTCTAAGAAGGAGGATCTAGAAGAGTGCACATAGGTCTCCTATCTGCTGCGAAGTAGGATTTTGATGCTATGTGCCTATAAGAATCTTGACAAAGATAATAACAAAGAAGAGTTGGTGGACGTAGCCCCAGGGTGGGGGTGAACCACATATATTTTGTGTTTCTTTGCTTTGTGCAATGTGTTGATGTGTTTATGTCTTTACTTCCTAAGTGATTTGATATAGATAGATATTTTTGTTTATGATTTGTGCTAACAATGTATATGGATGTTAGATATGACCTATGTGAATGTGCCTACTTCTTGAATCTGCTAGATCTAATCTATCTCTCTATGATAAGTTCTTAGATACATCAGATATGACTGAATGATGTGATGCTCTGTTTTATTTGTGGAGTAGGTAGTGGTTAAATATTGATGAAATGTCGGTGCTAAGTGCTCTGTTAAGTATTACAATCACAGATCTGTGTCCCAGCTAAGGTTGCAGACACTTGATTCGTGCGACACCACCCCTGCCTCTACCTCAGGTGAGACCTCATTTGCTTCACAGGTGTTGCCGAAAGGTCCGGTAGTTATGGTTTTGTTGGTGTGTTTTTGTAGCGTTGAACCCTGGGTCTACCTCTGTTCTAACAAATGGTTTCATTACCAAGACTGAAACTGTGATTGCTGGGAACTGAGGAAGAAGAAGCTTTGTGCAAAGATCCAACCTGAAACTGTGATTGCTGGGAACTAAGGAAGAAGAAGCTTTGTGCAAAGATCCATCCTAAAACTGTGAAATATCTGTACGTATATCTATTGCCCTAGTGCGCAACATTCTACTTGACCTGTGAAGCTCTGTGCAAAGAAAAGAGGTCAGATCTAAAGAAAATAGGTAATATCTGCAAGCTCTATGCTCTGATAAAGGTAAGAATAGTGAAAAGTTATAGATATGAAATCTTTGTGCTCTAGAAGTAAGATAAGTGGAAATTTTGTTTCAACAGTATGGATCTAGGTATATTTGAAAGATTTTTTCCTATCTTGAAAACTAGGGCACTAATAGATGAAAGAAGGTTTGACTTGTGTAGATTTGATAAGAATAGTGAAAGATATGTTATACCTATGCATAGAAAGAGTGTTTGGACTAACCAGTGGATGCATGATCCTAGAAATAAATGTTTATAGGTTAGCCACTATGACCATAGCGCACAATATAGAAAGATTTGGGAATCATTTAAAAGAAAAATAGGATTAACCCTCTCTTACAGTTGCATAAAACTGGGACATCTTGCTAAGGAATGCCCTGGGAGAAGACTTAGTTGTATTTGTTGCAAAGCTATGGACCATGAAGTATTGGATTGCCCTAGAATGATTCCTAAGCTTAAAGAAATCAACATGAGACAAGAAAACCCTAAGGCAGATCCATAAACTACGATTATGGCAGAACCCCAGAAAGAATCAGAGAAAGTATTTCTATAGATGAAAGAAACCCTGAATGATCACCGACATGTCAGTTTATCAGAGGTCTTCAAAGAAAACGAATGCCTTGAAGCAAGACTAGGAGACTTCGACATCGACTGTGTTCTAGATGAGGAAACATAGGTGAATATCATGACAGAAAGAACTTGGGAACTTTTAGGGAAGCCTGCTATGACTCCATCATTGAGAGGAATAGGTCTATTTAGAGGAAAGATGATAAACCTATGTGGAAAGATCACCCATATATCTATGAATTCCAATGGAACTTTGATAGAGGAAGAGTTTGAGATTATTAAATTTATTGAGAACAACTCCCCATTTACCATGTTACTAGGAAAACCTTGGATTGAAATAAATCAGGCCATAAGGCAAGAAGAAAAATAATTTTTAGTGCAGAAGAAACAAGAGTTAAAATATTTTATGACTAGAAGGATCGCACACTTGATTGAAGAACAGAAGAACAGATCAAAGCTATTTAACACCAAAGACCTGGATGTCTAAGTTGAAAGAATGCTAGAAGACCCACAAAAGATTGAAGTACCTATTCCAGATAAAGAAGAAGTATCACCCTCGAATCTTAGGAAATAATCTCAACAACGGGAAGTAACTACGCCAAAACAAGATAAGAATCATAATGGAAAAAGGCATACCTAGATGAAGCTCACTGGAAAGAAATATAGAAATCTAAGTAATAAGAGAGCTAAAATTGACAAGTTACAGAAGGTTCTAGAGGGAACTTCGCAGAGGGAAAATTTGCAAAATTGGAGCTTCGTCGGGATAACAGAAAAATGTCACATGACACTTCTCGAGGGTGATGCAATATAGCCATTGGGACCGATATAACCGTTCGGTCGACCCCCCTGAATGGGTAGAAACAAATTTATGGTTCTCCACCAGACCATTGGACCACGCCGTAATGGACATAACAGATTTAATGAATGCTTCTCGATCATTGCAAGCAATCCATTGCCAAGTTATTTATTTATCCCATTGCACCATGCACCAAGAACACTTTTAATAACCATGAATTTGAGCCTGCAGACTTGTTGATTTTACACAGTGATCATTGCGCTATTTCCCTCTATCCTATTGCAGTGTCTAAGTTACTCCTCGAACCCTAAGATTTCCAACCACAAGCGTGTATGTCGGACGAGTTCAGCGCTGCAAAGAAAGTTGTCGAAGAAGTTTTGATCAACCTCATGAATGAAAGAGTAATGTTGATGTATATAGGTATACAAGCTTCATTGACAAGAATGGTGCAAGCCTCTCCATCGGCTGCTCATGGAGTCAGACCATCCCGACCATCAACAGAAAAGAGAACCAAGCATAAATACGACCTTGCAAATGAAAAACTGATTCCAACCATATTTTTGGATTACATCTAACCTCTGGCTGGCATGGTGAATCGTGATAGTGTTCCAAGAGAATTCGTGTACACCATGGTCACTATGTACCTCCCATAGGGGATACGCGCAGTTCAGACAGAGCAGGATAGGATCATAACGTTGAAGTTCAACGACTTCAACCTTGGAGATCGCAAGATCTATGGTATGCTCACCCCGTACAAGTACCTAACCAGAACTAAGGGGGAGAATTCAAAGATAATCCCTCAGTCGTGGACGATGAACCTCGTAGAGTCCACCCTACTGAATGTCATGAAGATCCCACACTTCGAAGGACACCAGGAAGTGAACACTTGTGTCAAGCCACTACTGTCATGTTACCATGGAGGATACTTATGGCTAGACTGCTGCATAATAGTTGACCCAATGTTGATCCATAGGATCATAAGACTGAGTATAAAAGGACCCGATCCACAACACTTTTATCCAAGAAAAGACATAGATCACGAACTCGCATAGAAGATCAAGGATACATATGGCGATGTTGAGAAGGGAACATGAGGCTACAAGGTAGCTTCCATCTAGAGTGGCGCAGTGCTCCTAGCATGTCAACTTATAGTTGGAAAGTTGGTAAGAAAGAACCAACCTACGCAGGTCACCGTATTTGTTGTTGACCTCGTAGGGAAGTGCGTGGAAGGCCTACAAATGAACTGGAGAAGTACTTAGTTAACCAGTTGGAACTCGATTTTCGAGAAGCACATGACCAGGGTTATGAATTTCATTTCAGTTGGCTCCTGGTCCTCATTTCATTTTTTATCTGGGAGATACCGGAAGGAGTGACCTTCCCAAACATCGAGCCGCTTGAACCACTTGTCATGAAGTTCTCTATCCTATGGTATTCAAATGATATGAACAAACAATGGAAATCGAATGATGTGTTTCATACATACTACCTCCAGCTAAAGTGAGCCATTGAAGTCGAGCCTCACATGACTCTTAACACCTTACAAAGGTTCTGACCCCTGATGAGGTTCAATGCATATCGACACTTCATCCACATTACAACGCGAGCAGATGAACATAAAGAATAGTTCCAGTCATATTATAAGCTTATAGAAGAAGACCTTGAATAAATCACTAAGGAATGGTCTGCTGACCTCCTTATCCCTGCCAACCCTGCAGAGATATCTGATCTTGACTACTAAGAGGATACTCTTAAAGAACAAATTCCACCCAGATCCAAAAGACAGAAGAAGACTAAGGAGGTCCAAAACTTAAGCATCACCTCCTGAAAGACTCCTTCAGTGTCACCTAACCGAGGGGGTGATGACGAAGTAAAAGTTGAACATAAGCCTGACGAAGTAACATGACCCATAGATGAGATTGAACCCTTGAAGAAGAGGAAGGTTACCCCCCTGAAACCTTATTCCAGGAAGAAATCGAAAGCCACCATGACCAAGATGCAGACTGTCCTCGCCTTTGATGATTTGACTTCATCATAAAAGCCTTGAACGACAATTCACTGGAAATAAAAGAGAAAGAAGGAGCAAAGAATGAATAAATGTATGATAGAATTGAAATCGAACTTCGAGGGGTACAGTAGGCCTTTCAATGGAACCACGCAGTATCCACTATGCCCCTACCATCGGGAGAACCATAGTTGGGAGATGAGCCATCCCAACTCCACCAACTAGCTGATACAATCAAAGCTTGCCTTCAACGAACACAAGAATAAACATAAAAAATCACCCAGGTCTTTAAGCAAGTGCAAGGAGTACTTGTAGAGTAGCATCGAGCTACAGAATAACAAAAGATTTCTCTCCAAGCAAATTTTGATGAAGAAAAAGAACAAATAGAGTAAGAAAAAGAATAGTTTATCGCGGAGAAACTTGAAGTGAAAGAAGCGGTCAACAAAGAACTTCTCTCTATGACAATCGTACAAAAAAAGGCAGAGGATCAAGTCATGCATCAATTAGAGAATATCGTAGAAGCTATCTAGTAGATACAACAATGCATAGTAGACTTAGAGCTTCGCGCAGTGCCCGAGACCCCACAGGATGTAAGGGATCAAAGAGAAGCAACTTATTGAAGCGTAGTTTAGAGAATAAAATCCCTTGCTATAGAATGTAAGAAACTTATTAATCACAGTGCCTAGACCTACGAGTAAATCACTAAAAATTCAGAACTGAAGCCACTGGAGTCACAGCTTTAAGGGGAGAAGTATCAAGCCAAAACAATACAGGCGCATTTGAAGACCCTATCAGTTGTGGAAAGAATGCAACGATCCCAAGAGCAGCGCACTTCTCAACAGTAGATCCACACTATCCAGAGAATATTTTTGGAAGTAACTCAGAGGCTCCAACCTATACAAGATAAGGCCTACCAATTGTTCATATAGTTCGAAGGCTAAGGAGCAGAACTGGAGCAGGTTGTCACTACAACTGAACAATGCCTGGAGGGGCCTGCGAACAAGGTAGTCATCCAAGATTTCACCGCACAAGAGGCCATGGCACAACAGCAAGTCGATGTAGCTCAAGCCAAGATCAAGGCTTTCGAAGCAGAACTACCCAGATCAGAGTGACTTGGGACGAGTCATAGGTGAGTTTTGGGGGCTTGTTGGCCCTTAAAAAAGTTTTGGGAGATCCTTGGTCAAGTTTGACCTATTTTGGGACTTCGACAGCCTGTCGAAGGAGGAGCGCAAGACAAAGAATAGATCGCGTGATCTCATCCCCTTTTTGGGTCCTTTTGGGATTTTGGATTATGTAATGAGAATGGGATGTTGGCTCATGGGTTTACCCATGTTTAGTCGTAGTTTGTATGTATAAATAGATGCTAAAGAAATGTAGTGAGTATGAATGGCTAAGTGCTAGATCTATGTGATTGAATAATTTTAAGTGCTATGTGCATACTGTGTGAGACTTGCAGAGCTGCGTGCAAGTAATTGTAAGAAGGCTTGTTGCTTTACCCTAGCTCGAAGAAGGAGGATCTGGCGGAGTGCGCGCAGATCTCCTGTCTTCTACGGAGTAGGATTTTGATGCTATGTGCCTGTAAGAATCTTGACAAAGATAATAATGAAGAGAAGTTGGTGGACGTAGCCCCGGGGTGGGGGTGAACCATGTATATGTTGTGTTGCTTTGATTTGTGCAATGTGTTGATGCATTTATGTCTTTGCTTGTTATGTGCTTTGATATAGATAGATAATCATGTTTATGCTTTGTGCTAACGATGTATATGGATGTTAGATATGACCTATGTGAATGTTCTTAGTGATTGAATATGCTAGATCTAATCTATCTCTCTATTATAAGTGCTTAGATACATCAGATCTAAATGAATAATATGATGCTCTATTTTATCTGTGGAGTAGATAGTGGTTAAATATTAATGAATTGTCAGTGCTCAGTGCTCTGTTAAGTATTACAATCACAGATCTGTGTCCTAGCTAAGGTTTCATACACCTGAGTCCTGCAACCACCCCTGCCTCTACCTCAGGTGAGAGTTCATCTGCTTCACAGGTGTTGCCGAAAAGGCCATTAGTTAGGGTTTTGTTAGTGCGTTCTTGTAACATTGAACCCTAGGTCTACCCCTGTGCCAACAACCCCCCACTTCGTGAAGGGATCGATGGTAATAATGGGAAACATGGGAGCAGGGTGCACGCACATATGTTTAGTAAATATTTGAAAACACTGTCATTTCTTGACTGCTTCAACACAATATTTAAATATCATTGACCAGAAGTACCTGGCACACAAAATATTCTAGCATGTTTCCAACTCTGATACATGACCCACACATGCTCCACTATGACACTCATTCATAACTAACTCTGCTTCTTCTTGAGTTACACAACGATGGAGAATTGAGTCCACCCCCCATCGATACAAAGTGTTAGTGATAATGAGGTAATTTTTAGCTAGGTGGAAGACCCGTTGTCGATCATCTTGCAAGAAATGTTGAGGGAGATTGAGAGTTTGGATATATATAATGATATCCCCATACCAAGGATTGGACAATGAGATGAGGAATTTATACTCATCTGGAAATGATTCAATAACTTTGTTATCCTCATTCTCTACCATGAACTTCGACATAATTTTGGAAAAGATTAATGACTTCTTGGAATTTGGAGAGGAAAAATCCAAATCAAACTCTTGAAGAAAAACAATAAACTTGTTGTACTTCCTGCCAATTATTCATCGAGTCAAAACATACTGAAAAGGGTTAACGTCAACGATAACGGTTGTATTGCATAATAAAATATAATTCCAAAGATGTTGAATGGCATGGAAATATCATAAGGCCAATTTCTTGACATGAAAATACTTTAGTTCAAGACCTAACAAGGTGTGAATCAAGTAATAGATGATGCTCATTGATATTATCATCTTCCTAAACTAAGACCATGACAATTGAAGATTTAATTGTTGGAAGATATAGCAAGAAATATCTATTATAATCAAGGGGGATAATAAAGTGTGTGGACACTAGATCCTTCTTCAATGCGTTGAAAGAACAATGTGTTGAATCATCCCAATAAAAAGGAACCCCTTTCTCTCAAAGGAACATACAACCTTTTGTGATATTAGCATAGTTCGGTAAAAAACATTGAAGGAAATTCTCCTTTCCTTGTAAACTTTGAAGCCGATGCACTATGAGTAGAGTAGGAAACTATGTTTATCCTTAACCTTTAATGGGTCAACCATGATCCTTAAAGTTGAAATGATAAATCCTAAGATACATCTTGATGTTACACAAAAGATGCAATTGTGTGGATTCAAAACAATTTCATTGTGGCGGCATATTTTGAAGACACAGTGAAGCTGTTCAAGGTGTTGCACCCTCTTATGGAAATGGGTAGTGAGATCATCCAAATAATCCTCCAAAATATTCTTAAGGTCATGAAAATCAAACATCATGGCCCACTAAAAAGTGGCTCTACCATTTTTAAGGCCAAAGGGCATCTTTTTGTATGCAAAGGTTCCCCAAGGACAGATAAAATCCATCTTGTGCTGGTCCATGGGGAGGACTTGTATCTGTTTATAACAAGAAAAACCATCCATGAAAGAGAAAATATCACTTTCTGCACATTTATCAAGGATTTGATTGATGAATAATCTAGGTAAGCTCTCCCTAGGACAAACCTTATTCAAATCATATAAATCCATGCATACACAAATCATACCCTGGTTGTTGTCGACCGCGACGAGGTTAGATACCCACTGTATCAATGATACTAGGTAGATAAATATAGCTTTGATCAACTTCTCCACCTCATTTTTTATTGTTGCTACTTTTATTGGGTTAACCAATCTGAATTTTTGTCGAATAGGATTAGCGTTTTCATAGGTTCAAACCTCATGTTCGATAATCCAAGGATTTATGTCAGGCATCTCCTTGTATGACCAAATGAAAACATCACAAAATTATTTAAAAAGTGTCATATACTGACGAATGTCATCTTGACAACAATCTTCCCTGATAAAAGGAATTTTTGACAACATCATGGGTCCTAGAAATGTTGATCATAATAGTCTATGATATACTCACCATATTCCCCTCGACATAGACAATGTACTTTGATAAGGGGTTCATCATTTGACCATTTTTTCTACTCACAATTGACTTAAATTCTCCATCTTGCGCGCGACTCATATCAAGGAGGAAATAGAATCTATGATGCATATCCTCCCATGACCTTTTTGATCTATTCATTGCCTCAATAATAGCCTCGTTTCAAGGAAGATGATATTGACATTGTTGGAGTTACTTCACACACACCTAGGATTTATTTTTCTTAAGGTTATTCCTTGTTTATTAGTCATAATTAGTCATTATCCATTCTCCTATATTTTAGGGGAGAATATTCCAGTTTGACTAGTTGAGTTGAGTTTAGATGTTGCATTGGTTATGTCACCATGCAACATTGGGATCATCACCAACTCACTACTCCTTGTTCAGTCAGTTAATTGAAGACTAGTTGACTAGTTAACTCAGCTAGGTGGCAGTTCACTCCTGTAACTTCCTAAGAGACTAGACTAGGTGTTAGTTTACTCTTGTAATTGTTGGTGTGTGTCTATATCAATCTATACCACCACTATGTCTCATTAGTTACTCATGTATCTTATGTCTATTGTAAATTATTCACTCTTTTGAGTGTGGAAAATAGTTAATGAGAATTCTTCCATTCTTTCTCTCCTTCTTCTTCTTTCTTCTATTGTCTCTGCAAATGTGTGTATCATTGTTTAGCTAGATATATTCTGTGTAGGTTCAACACATTTACATGGTATCAGAGATGATGGAGTACTAAGCAAAAGCTACACCAAATCATTTTTTGCAGGTACAAAAGATTGAAGACAACAAAAGATGGATTATTTGCCGGAAATACTTCTCACGCCTCATAACTATTTGGAATGGAAGCTAAAAATTATGCTTCTACTCAAATGCAGATGCTTATACCAAATAACCATGGCAATGGAAGTAGAGCCTGATTCTGTCGATGAGAAAAATGACTTTCTCAATAAACACGATATGGCCATAGGATGTATCCTCTATTTTATTTCTCCCGAAATTCTCCATCAAGTATATGATGACTCACAAGAATTCACTCCAAATGATTTATGGAGAAGATTGGAGGTTTTATTTGAAAATAAGGAAGAATGCATGCAAGATGTTGACAAGATAGAGAATGTAGAAAAGACATTGGAAGATAAATCATCTCAGTTTGAAGAGCCTTCTACACAAGTATCTACAGAAAATTGTATTCCAATAATTGAAGATGATGTCTACTCCATTTCGGATTTATTTTATGAAATTCATGTGGAAGATATATGGCATGCATATTAGGAGTCACATGCAGACACTTTTGCATGCACCATGCATGCATCTCAGGAGTCAAAAAGGGATCCATGCACATCAGTCGTCATTCTGATATTTTCTGATAAAATTTTGCAGAAACAAATTTGATATTTGAATTCCTCTCGGGAAAATATCCAATTTCAAAAAACAAATCGTCCGAAATGGAGTCCGAAGAGTGAAGTTATGATTATTTTAAAATCAATAAAATTTCAACATTTTTCTGGAAACGACCGTATGGTTTTCAAAATTTCATCCAAAATTTATTTGGATATTATTCATTATAAGAAGATAAAGTGGATATGTGTGGAAATATTAATGATTCATATACTTCATCAGATCCGTGCAGACATCTACATCTTCAACAAAATCTTCAAAGAGCACAAACTTGCACAGTTGTGAGGTCTTCTTGGAGTGAAGGACATGGTTGTTTAGCAACTGTCTTTTGTTCCTTATCATTTTTATTTTATGCATTGTAATTTGAGGGGGGGTTTTGTTCCCATGAACTTTTCCCTCTTTCCTCGTTTAGTTTAGTATATCTTTTGTATTTAGGTACCTAACATGGCCTCGTAGCTAGGACCCATTCTTTATTTTCACCATAGTGATGTTCAGGGAGGGTGTTGGAGTTACTTCATACACACCTAGGATTTATTTTTCCTAAGGTTATTCCTTGTTTATTAGTCATAATTAGTCATTATCCAGTCTCCTATAGTTTAGGGAAGAATATTCCACCTGAAGAATATTCTCTTTTAGTCGACACTTCAGTTTGACTAATTGAGTTTAGTTTAGATGTTGCATTGGTTTTGTCGCCATGCAACATTGAGATCATCACCAACTGACTATTCTTTGTTCAATCAGTTAACTGAAGACTAGTTGACTAGTTAACTCAACTAAGTGGCAGTTCACTCCCGTAACTACCTGAGAGACAAGACTAGGTGTCAGTTTACTCTTGTAACTATTGGTGTGCGTCCATATCAATCTAGACCACCACTATGGCTCATTAGTTACTCATGTATTTTATATCTATTGTAAATTATTCACTCTTTTGAGTGTGGAAAATGGTTAATGAGAATTCTTCCATTCTTTCTCTCCTTCTTCTTCTTTCTTCTATTCTCTTTACAAATTTGTGTATCATTTCTTAGCTAGATCTATTATGTGCAGGTTCAACACATTTACAGAGATAGTCCTAGGAAGTTGAATAGTTATGAGCCTAGATGGGCTCCGGAAATTAATCATCCTGCTCTTTCAATGAAGACATTCGAATCGATTTTTTGGTGGCTTGATCAATAGCTCGGTAAGTGACATCAGCTGTAGACATTGTCATAACCATCCTGGCATGTGTGTGACCTTTTACCAATTCACACAATAAGGGTAACACCCATAGATCTTGCAGATACAATACTTTGAAAGAAGAAACTCTTATAATGGAATCCGGGGAACTCAACTTTTGATAGCCGATCGGGGTGGCATGAATATAACATATTGGTTATGGGAAATTCAATGTACCCATAAGTGAAGGATAAATTCCAACACTGATGCTCTCATTTGTTGAATGAGAGTTCTAGATCCATGGGAGTATGGATCCTTAATTTGTCGCGGAGGTAGAATGGTTAAAATCCATATGATCGATAGGTATGATCCGTCCCTCATTGGGAAAACATAAAACTTGAAATACTGATGAGAGGAAGGATTTCATCACATAAGTCCAAATCCTTCCCAACAACAGATTATCGTCTAGTGGTGTGTGGACTACCTCTACCTCTATAGAAACAATATTTCCTCCCAAATGGACAGAAAAATAGGAAATAATCCTATGCTGTCTAAATGATTGTCTAACAAATGTGGTTAAAAAAGAAGGATAAGATGCAAGCTCTGGAGAGCTGATAGATTTCCAACAAGTCAAAGACATGACACATGTTGAATCTCACTCATCGATAATAGGCTTCCTGATCATGTGCTTCTAGTAAATCACATTGATCTAGAAGAATACATGATAAGAAAGGCATGGATTAACATCCTAGCATCAAACTTTATAGTGAGATGGCTTGAAGAATCCATCCCTCCGATCATGGATAACAATACGATTCATTGTGTAGGGAAACTATGAAGCACCTTTAGAGTAGACATCATACATGATTTTTGAGATAAATCCTCAAATGTAGAATAGTTAGGTGTAACTCGATCATTAGGGTTATGTGATGGTCTTTTGTACACACCTTTCTATATGTGGGATATCATTTCCTTTTCAACTTTCTCTAAATGGAGAGATCCCTCTGGATTTGAAGTTTCTTTTCCTTTAGCTCCCAACTCTGGATTACTATAATCACGAGATATGGTTGATGAATATACCTCCTCTTCTTTCATATGATTTACCATATTAACAAACTTAAACGATCTGTCTGGAAGAAGTGCACTTGAAGTGACCCCTTGCAGATTGGAAGTGGAAGAGATACCCTGCATATTTTGTCCTTTCAAAAATGGATTTTGTAATACAACATTTTGTTCTTGTTGCTGAAAATTTATTAAGCATTGGGACTCTTCCATCTTTGGGAAATGATGAGTAAGTTGATCATCCACACAAAGCTTGCACGGAAAATTCACGTTTTGCTTTTCATTATTTGCCCCTTCAGCATTTATATTATCCTTTCTATCGTTTTCTGCACTACCCTTCTTTCCCTTGCCTTTATTTTTCTCTTTGGGATGCTAAGGACCCTTCTGAGTATTCGATTTCATAGTGTGTACATCCAAGGACTAGGTGGTGGGGGTGGTCGAGCCAAGAGTCAAACCAACCTTAGCTTGTTGAATGGAAAATTGTTGCATCTGATTAGAGACTAGATCTACATCTTTTCTTTGAGAGGAGCTGGAAATCCCAGGGATAGTAGGTCCTTGTGTGGGGTTATACTTATCAAGAAATGGGTTGGCCCCTGAAGGAATCCATTTCGAAGGGAAATAACTTTGCATAGGGTTCAACTAGGATTAGAAGGTGTTTTTCCATGCTCACACTACATACATGGTGAAATAATTACTCTCGAATCCACTATATATTGTGAACGGAGTGGAATTGGATGTCATGCTAGCGCCTTGGATACCGCTACCCATAACGACGCCACATTCCCCAAAGGTGTTATGGATTGAAGACAGGAAATCCACACTCCCAAAATATGGTAATGATGGAGGAATATGACCTCCACCGCAAGGGATCGCTTGTCAGGGAATTGAATAACTCCCCGAACCAATGTTAGAAACTTGGGACATCAATTAGGAACCAATTAATGCATTAAGCATGCCCATCAATCACATACCGAATGATAAATCATTTGTTATTGACGACAAGGAAATGGCTGCACTCATATAAAGAGTCGAACCAACGACCAACAAAAAAGTGTTGTTGATTGAAGCGACTATTGTGGGGTGAACCACACTAGTCATTAGGTTAGACATGCCATGAGGAAAGATCTCACGGGTGACCATTAACGACATGGGAGTCGTAGGGACTCCTGACCCAGGAACTGGTGGAGTGTCATCCATAGAGGCCCAACAAAGAGGGCTACTATCAATAAATTATGATATAGGAGGTGAAACTTGCACCATAGGTGATGTAAAATTTCCAATTATAGAAGGGTTGAACACCATAGAAAATTGTTCGTCCTTAAGATATTCAATAGTTACAACCTATGGTTCTGAAGAGTTAACTTCTGAGGGTTTCGTAGCTGAGATATCTACTAGATCAGTCAGTACAAAGGCACTAGATTGATTAAGATGATTCCTCAATGCAGGTATAAGAGAATTATTTTAGTTTTTTCTCATGGAAGACCTTGAATTCTCCTCAATCTATAGTGCGGTTGATCAACCACTTTTATTTTTCTTTTCTAGGACACTATCCACATGCCTTCTTAAAGAAATCTATGATCACCAAGCACACCACTAAAAAATTTCTAAAGGTAACAACAAACACAAACTACTTTGTCAATATCCTAGCTTAGGTGGATTAGGTTTTAAAACCACAACAGTGTCTAAGTAAGGAAGGGAGCTTCCAAATGAAGGCAATGGTTGATTAATACCCATGGATCAACAAACGGAGGAACGATAAGAGATTATCTCAACCTCCATTAGCCAACCTTATCTGGTGTAAGTACCCATGCTTCATGGGGTACCCTGCAACATTACTGAAAAGTGTGATGCGAAGTCTAATCCAGGTACCAAGACAAACCCGCATATTCACCTTTGATATCCCTAGGAAGAGAAACTATGGTTACCAACTCACACTTAGCATCTAGGTGGATTGTCGACAGTCGATATCGAACATATGGGCACAGTAACAAATCTCAGAGATTTTTTATAGAACTATCTACAAAAGGGCCCGTGTCACTTCAAAAAATCTCAAACTAGGTTAGAAGCTCTAGAGGAATGATGTTGAGAGGGCCGATATCACTTCAGAAACACTTTAACTGAGTACAAAATTAGCAAAGGACTAATGCCAAATGAGTCAGTATCACATAAGGAAAAATCCCAAATATATGATCTCTCCACTATATTCGGTTAATCTTTGGAAGGGTTATCTCATTGTCTTTCCCTCATGAATCCTCATGTTTAGATCCTGTGTGAGATGATTTTCCTAGCCACACATATATGACAATCATATTTTGCACTACCTATCTCATGCTCCTAAGTTTGTTTTGTGGCCTTGGAGAAATTTACTCTCCAACTTGAACCAAAGCCCTAGCATAGATTTGTTTGCGTATCTATTGGAATGAAAAATGTTTAATAAATTTTATTTAGCATTCGTTTTATTGGTTGTCGCTTACTCAAAAGGGTTATGGATGAAACTTGAATGATGTTTTGAAAGACCCAAAGAGAAAAACACTTTAAGAACACAAATAAAATTTTGATTTCTTCACTGAGAAATTAAAAGTGCTATCAACGGTTCAGGGGAAAATAAGCTCTTTTCTTTCATACTTTTTCAAAAATGAAAACCATGCACTTTTGATTGTATGCAAGATATTAAACTACTTTCTAGTGCAAATCTAAGATTCCTTTTACAGAACAATGTAGAACAAAGTGAGAAACAACTTTGTACATTGCATTACTTTTCTTTTATAAAAGGCTACTATAATCAAAACCAACAATGATCAAAATAAGTAGAATGTGTAAAGACCCGAGTACTAGTAAGCAATTTATTTTCTTGAAAAGTTTAAAGGCAAAGGAACAAAAGAAGAATAACAAGCAACCAAGCTATTTTCATCTTTTCTTTTACTAAAAAGAAATTAATATGCAACTAAAATACTTTTTTTTTTTTTTATATGAACAAATGGAATAAGGTAAAACAAAAGAATGCAAAGAGTCTTTAATTACTAAAGAACAACCATCTGCTAGAAACCAATCCCATGCACACAACTAGCCTTTCGACTGACCTAAACAACCTTAAAACCGAAAGACTAACCTACAAAGCAAGAAAGAACTTTTAGCAAGATTTTAATGTTTTCAAGGAATTAACACAACAATCCACAACAAAAGAAAACCCAGAAGGTTGAAATCCACCGGAACAACCAACCTAGATCCTCCAAAAAACTAAGAGAAAGACCAAAAACCAAACTCTCACATAGATACGCGACTATGTACACATGAAATAACAGACATATGATATTCAAACAAACGAAAATTATGTATATACACGACTTGATAAGAAAAAAACTATGTATGGCTCGATAAAACTTCAAAAAGAAGAAATTCCCCAAAAGGGAAGGCTCTTGATTGGAAAAAATTTATGAGATGACACATGCTTTGAGTGAAAACTTAGGAAAGAAGAAAATTACAAGAAACAAGACAACACAAGAAACCCTCAGACTGACCCAAACTAGGAGAAAAGATCCATAGTATGGTCACCGATTATGTTATGGGATTTTTCCTTGTGACCTTGAGTCATGTCACAAAAGAGCTTAACCATATGTAAAAGACAGAACCTACCCTCACATACAAAAAATTGCAATGAAATAACTACTTTATAAGAGATAATGTCACACCTTGTATCATATCGGTTGATGCCATTCCCCGCTCTTGACCTTTGATTTGTTCTTGATCTCTTTGTGTACTAATCTGCAAAAAGAGTTCAAGTATATGGTCCAAGAAGGTTGTTATATGATCAAATTATACATGTAATACATACGAATTCAAATATGCAAAGAAAATTGACATGCATATCCAAATTAGACAATATTACACAAATATGGAGGGAAAGAAAACTATTTTATTGAAAAGAGTATAGGTGGATAGTTACAACCGAAATCCAACCACCAACATAGGAAATATTGCAAATTCGTTAGAACCTTGCACCTAGGTTGTTTATCCATCCATGCCCTCAATAGGTGTTTATATTGATCTACAACACAAGTATTCCAACAGAGGACGAACACCTTCAGTAACCACTCACACAACCAGATCAAAGATCGACACACCGATGTTTTGACATGGTAAAACCCTTGCGAGGAAACACCCACGACCCCAACCAATGTGGCCACTTGGAGCAATTTATTAATGCGAAAGAAAAAGATTATAGAGAGATTTTACAAGAGAGTTTCTCACAACCAATCATCGGAAAATGACCCTCCATGCTCTTTAAATAGAGATCATGGACCAATCAGGTGTTAAGCCACAGATCAATGGTTGTTAAAATCGAGGAGAATATGATCCATCGGATCACTCTATGTTGGGAACATATCATGACCATCGCATTTCCTAACTACAAATGCATACTAATGCATACTAAAGAAACACACTAAGAAACACACTTTTACCTAACGACACATTAGACCAAGTAGATTTTAACTAACTCCTAAGTGTCTAAATATCCTAAAATATATACCATCCTCAAGGGTTTAGGGTGGTTGTATCCAATGTGTATGGGACCAGAGAAGTTTGGGAGCGATCCCAACCGAAATCCAAGCTCGAAAATGTGGAATATTTTTATTTTTTCATAAAATTGAGGGCATACGTGGTTTATAAATTGACAAATAAGGTATGTAGGTTGTTTGCAAACTGGTCAATCACGTATGGCAACAAAAATGTTGTTTTTTAAATAGCAATGATGGATGAGAGTGGGATTTAAGTTTGCAAACTAGGGAATGTACTCGCCAACTCAAAAATGCAAAACTTAGTGTGGTAATTTGTAGTATAACAACTATCCTTTTCGTCACAAACGGTTTCATTTCTGACTCGTTTTATCTTCTAAAGTCCTTGAGGCAATTCCATAGTTCTATGCTCCTCTACAACATTTTCAGAGATAATGACTAATGTATGTTTTTGCTTCTTAGTTGTTCTAGGTTAGTAGGTTAACCTACATTTTGGACTTGGAGAGCTCTATGCTAAGAAAATGCAATGTTGATACACACTATTTTTGATACAATTCTTATTTTCTTATGCTATTTTAAGCTCAATTTTATGTTATTTTGAGGTGACATGCAAGATTGCAGATCATTTAAATTTTATTGTGCTAAGTTTGCAATTAACAAGTTAATCAGAAATAAAATGATTATTCTATAATTCAGTTGTTAAATTAATGTATACATATTTTAAAATACTTTTCAAAGAGAGTTTTATTATTTTTAATCCAGTCAATTCTTAGAATCTGTACTTAACCAACAGTAATAATAATTTTGATCAATACAATGACAAGGACATTGATATATGGAATTTCCTTTTTGAAGACCTACATATGTTTATGTTTATGATTATGTGACCATTAATAGGACAATTTTCTCTTTCTTTCCCGCTTAAGTCTTGGAATGCATGCATCTCCTTTACCGTGTGAGACATAGATGGATTGAGACAGAACAATTCAGTCCAGGCTGTGAAAGCTGTCTATAATTATTCCTCATCGCGCCCGATCCACACCTTCTGTCTACATCGTCCTTTGAAATTGCAAGAGACGGTGGGGATCCATATTTTTGTGTTTCCTGGTAACTGTGCTTTGATACAAAATCTTTTCCAAAGCCGATTTCACTGACCAGGCCGGAATAAGTTGTAGATCGTCCGGCCAAATATATTAGCAATCTTACTCGCTGTTTCATTTGATTATTTAAATTACGATTACAACGTATAGATGAGACAAATCTAATCAGTGAATAGTTTACTTATATCTTGGCTGCCAGACTGTTTTTTGGTTTGTAATAGGAAATTCATCGCAAAATTTGATCACTGAAGGTGACAGAAATTCAAGCACAATAATCTAAATGACGGGAAACTGTTTTAAAATGTTATAGGCCCTTACTGGATACGGATGAGCTTTATATACAATCATGTGCCTACTTAAAAGTTCATATTGATTTTGACAGCAAATAATATGTAATTTTGCACTGACAATGCCACAGAAAGGATCTTTTGCGAGTTTCATTGATATTCGAGCAAAACTTTTGCCCGGAGACATCTAATTATCCAGATTTGTCTTCTCTACCAGCCCTTAGGAGCCCTGTAATGCCAAAAAAATAACGCACTGCTCCGATTACGACTCGCTTGTTCGTAAATTAATAACGAGGTTCGGAAAATATATACCTCTCTCTTATTTTCTTAAACTGATAGTATTATGTAATTGGTAAGTACTCTCATTATGAAGGCCTTCACATGCAGGTGGGATTTGTTTCCTTCGTAGTGGACGGAAGGATGTGGCGCCCTTTATCGCCTTTACCTCGTACTTTATCTGCGTATTTGTCGATACATATGACTTGGTGTGCAAGTGTGGATAGATTGGTTTCCTCTCTTTTGGAACGGTTGACGTCAATCCACATCAACCGATGTTCGACCCCGGTCATTAAAGGTTTTCTAGGCTTATCTATCTTTGTGATTATTTCAGCTTGTAATCTCTGTTGCAAATAGAAATTGCAGGTCGGTGAGCTTTAAGTCTCCACCGATTTGTGAGTGAGTCAGTTTGCGAGATACCCTTGTTGTGACTTTAGAAGAGAAAAAAGACTTGGATCTGTTCTGTCTAGATGAGTTGCAAGCTTCTCTCATTAATCATGAACATAGATTGAATAGGTCAAATATGTCATTAGATAATGCATTTTCCGTACAGTCGTCTATAAGCTGTGGAAGAGGAAGTGGGAGAGGAAACTTTAGAGGAAGAGAAAGAAGCTCTGCTAGAGGTGGACGCCATAGAAGTCTTGGAAATACTGTGGAAGAGGTCAAAATCCAATTAAGAGTCCACCAAGTAATAAAAAAATTGATAAATCAAAGATTCAGTGCCATTATTGTAAAAAGTATGGACATTATGCATATAATTGCAAGAAAAGAAAATATAATCAGAACAAGCACGGACAAGATCAGTCACATGATGCAAATAGTTCCTCCAGCGCTATGTTTATGGCGCACGATGAGGCAATTCCTATAGTCTCACCAGTTGAATGCAATGTTTCTTGTTATCTTAGACAAAGGAAATATAAACATTTTAACTAAACAAGGAGAGAAAAAAGTTATGCCTCATGTTTATTATGTTTCTGGTCTAAAAATTAATTTGATGAGCACAGACAACTGTTACAAAAAGGATACATAATCTACATGGAAGATAATAATTGTGTGATTATGGACATATATCCAAGCAATCAGCTTATTGAAAGAATCCAAATGTTCCCATTGACATTGAATCCAACCAAGACGAAACATACAACACTAGTTGTTGGAAAATAAAAAGATGTGTAGTTAGACACTACATTTACAACAAAAAGTGTGCAGAGTTCCAATGAAGAAAATAGTGTGCTTATTATCAAGAAAGGAGAAAGTGGCGTAGAAATGTAGGCAACATTTCAATCTGAAGTACATGATGATTCATGGTTATGGAATTTCAAATTTGGACATTTGAACTTTGGAGCTCTGAAGGTGCTACACATAAAGGATATTGTAAAATGTTTTCCATTGATTGAAAAACCAGAAAGAATATATGAAATTTGTATTTTAAGAAAGAAACATAGAGAATCATTTCCACTTGGAAAGTCATAAAGATCCATTGGAAATAGTACATTCAGACATTTGTGGACCAATGAAAACACCATCTATAAGAGGCAGTACACATTTTCTAACATTCATTGATGATTTCTCAAGAAAAACATGGATTTATTTCATAAAACATAAATCTGACACATTGGGTTGTTTTCAATAGTTTAAATTACTTGTGGAGAAGAAAAGTGGTTATTACATCAAGTGTGTAAGAACTGACATAGGAGGAGAATATAGTTCAAGAGAATTTTAGAACTTTTATAAAGTTCATGGTATTTACAGGTAATTTACCCCATAGTATACACCACAACATAATGGAGTCACAGAAAGAAAGAACATAATCATCATGGAAATGACACACAATATGTTAACAGTCAAACATTTGTCAAATGAATGCGGCAGTGGCCACTACAGTATACATCTTGAACAGATGTCTGAAAAAAAGTGTAAAGAAAAGAGTTCCTTAAGAAGCCCAGACATGTATGAAGCATAATGTGGCGCATTTAATTTTTTTTGGTTGTGTCACATATGCACATGTTCTGGATGAGTTGAGAAAGAAGCTGGACAACAAATGACATATATGTATAATTGTTGGGTATTCTGAAGATACAAAAGGATACAAGATGTATGACCCTGTCGCAAGAAAATTCATAATCAATTGTGATGATCAATGCACGAAAAATGAAGCATGGGATGGAAGCATAGAAAATAAAATCATAATTATTGATGCTATTGAGCATGATGAAAAAAAAGAAGAGGTGTTTCAAACACCATGTACAAGTCAGTGTGCAGTGCCTTCTACACCCAGCACTGCAACACAAATCACAACACAAACTACTCTAGTGAGATCAATAGTTGCGCAATCTACATCTAGAGCACATCAAACTTAAACAAGCAGTCCAAGTAGTTCTACATCTCCAAATCCAACATTATCAAGTTTGTTACCAAGGAAGACAAGATGTTTGTGTGACATTTATAATGAGGACACCACAAATTCATTTTTTGTTTTTGCTTTGTTTTCACAAATGGATGATCCATTAACTTTTGAAGAAGTTGTCAAAGATGATGTATGGGCTCAAGCCATGGATGAACAAATCAGATGCATAGAGAACAATCATACATGGAAGTTGGTAGATGTACCTAAAGACAATGACGTGATAAGTGTGAAGTGGATTTATAAAGCCAAGCACAATGCAGAAGGAAATGTGTAGAAGCACAAGGCAATGCTACTTGCAAGAGATTTTACACAGAAACCTGGAATTGATTTCAATGAAACATTTAGACCAATTGCGCGAATGGACAAAGTTAGAACTCTGTTATCCATTGTTGCACATAAAAAATGGATTTTTTACCAAGTGGATGTAATGTCAAAATTTTTGAATGGAAAATTGGAAGAAGAAGTATATGTGTAACAACCACAACTCTATGAGGTTCTAGGATAAGAAGAAAAAGTATAAATATTGAAGAAAACATTACATTGATTAAAGCAACCTCCTAGATCTTGATAAGTCACATAGATTCCTATCTCATTCAGAATGGATTTCAGAGAAGTGAATGTGAGCCAACATTGTACATCAAAGAAAATCAAGAAGGTAACATGTTAATTGTTTGATTATATGTAGATGATTTTATTTTTACAGGTGATTTTGGAATAGAAGTATATAAGTCAATGATGAAGGATGAATTTGAAATCACTGAATTAGGGATGGTGATATATCTACTGGGTATTGAAGTTCACTAGTCCAAAGTTGGTATATTTATCTCATAATCTAAGTATGCACATGAAATTTTGAAGATATTCAATATGATAAATTCCAAACCATCCCCAACACCTGTCATAACATGATTGAAGTTAATCAAAGAATATGAAGGATCCAAGGTGGATCCCACAATGTTTAAAAGACTTGTAGGATGTCTTATGTTCTTAACAACAACAAGACCCGATATTATGTATGGAGTGAGATTGATTTCAAGTTTCATGGAAAATACAAAAGAATCCCATTGTAAGGAAGGGAAAAGAATTATGAGATATGTGAATGGAACAAAAGACTTTGGCTTTTTGTATTCTACCTCAGAATATTTCAGACTCATTGGATACACTGACAGTGATTGTGGAGGCAACATAGATGACAAAAAAACAACCTCTGGGTACATTTTTTTTTTGGAATAGGTATAGTATCATGGGCATAAAGGAAACAATCTATAGTGACTATCTCTTCAACAAAAGAAGAGTACGTCGTAGCTACAAGCATAGCTTGTCAAGAAGTTTGGATGAGAAGAATGTTAAAAATATTTGTTGGAGGAACAACAAGAACCAACTAAAATAATATCTTTTGAAAAAAATTAATCCATCATGTTATCAAAGAATAATGTTTTTCATAAGAAAACCAAGCATATTGATACAAGGTATCTCTTTATGAGAGAATTGGTAAAAAACAAAGAAATATGTTTAGAATTTTACAGGTTAAAAGAATAAGTCACATATATTTTCACAAGATATTTAACAAGAGATGCATTTCAACAACTACGCAATAGTCTAGGAGTCTGTGCATTAATAGATGTGGGATGATATATGTCAATTCAATTTTTGATGTAAATTTTTGTAATCCCACCTACTTATAATTAAGGGGTAGTGTTGGAAATAGTAATTACAAATTGATGAGATTTACTTCTTCGTTGATTTGTCAGTCGGCCATTTTTTCAGTATGCAACTACATTTCATTCGTTTACACTTACATTTATGCAAAATTTGTTTTTGTCAGTTGTCAAGAAGGGGTCTTATTAAATGAAGTCGATCTTAATATTTCTCGAGTCCACTTAAGTATATAAGAGTTAGTCGAATTTATTTGTCTCTTAAATGTTAAGTTGGTTAGCTTTTGTAAGAAGTCTTATTTTTAGTCGTATATATGTCTGAGTTTGTAAGTCATCAAAAAACACATAGGATATGCAAAGAAGAAACAACAACAACTGAAGGAGGTCGAGGAAGTCTGAGAGCCGAATTTCTGTGTAGTATTTTGAATCTGCATGCACCACCCAAGTATTCCATATAGCACACAACACTTAAGTTGGTAATATATATGTTATGAGTTGGTTATGCACATGAAGTGTTTAAGTTCTGATTGAATGCAAGTGTTGAGAAAATATCTATCTTTGTATTTGTGCATGGTTTTGTAGGCTTACAAGTTATTGACTTAGTTTATGGGTTAAGTAGATAGAGTGTAGTGTAATTCATATGTTATTGTTTTATTAAGTGTTATCTTTATAGTGTTTATAAATCACACGACATTTTATTCTATTTACACAATGTGTAGTTTGTAGTGAAGTTCCTCACTGCGCAGAAAATTGAAGAAAGAGTATTGAGGTGTGCAGAGTTGCATTGTGCGCTATAGATCCAAGAATCTCGTCAAATGGAATTTGAAAATTTTTCCTTTACCGATATTTCCAACTTCCTTTGCCAATCTTTCCGTGTCTCTATTCAGTTTCCATTAGGCCTATATTAAAATGATGTCAATTACAAAATTTTAAAAACTAGTATGTGAAGTAAAATTTACAGGTATGATATATTATCAACTATATTATTATATAGTATGGTAAAATTTTCTAACAATGATATATTATTTTTCCAACACAATATAAGATATATATTTTTGTTTATGCAGGTGTTGAGTACCCTAATGATGGAATTTCGTTCCAAAATATTGTACACTTTTTGAGAACCTATTTTTGCTTGTGTCGTGGATTTTTTAGAAATTTATCATTTTAATTTCATATTTTTTTTAAATTATCAAAGTCAACATATCCCTCAAATCACAATGTATTTTGTTCATGAAGGCTAAGATGCTATTAATATGATAATATTTTTTTTAGATCGTAGGTATTAGTCTCCTCTAGTACAACATATAATGCATTTGAGAAATGGTTAAGCTGACAAAACTTTATAGTATAAATAACAGAGGTATATATTCTAGTATTTTGATATATGTCAAGAAAAAAATAGATTAAAAATAGTAAGAATTATTATTTATTTATTTTAAATGTATATTTGGAATCTGCAAAGCCAACTCTATCTGTGCCCATAGTTTCGTCAATAATTGAATTGTGTAGCCTACAGAAAAATAACGTCAAAGATAGAGATATGTAAAGGAATTCATAAAAATGGAGTTTTTATGAATTTGTAGATTGAACCACTAGGTTTGTCATCTTGAACCTAAATCCAAGGAAAAAAGCTCAACAAACACATATCTTAGAGTTTTCACTCCTGCCCGAAAAAAATTGAAATTCAAATAATCCACGCTTGATTTAGGAACGGACATGCATTCCTAAACCATGTGCAAATTATTAGAAACATGAATGTGAAAACGTTCATATTAAACAAAATAAATTATCTCTCTTCCCCCCATCTATACCCCCCTCTCCCTATCTCCCTCCCTCTATCTCCCTCTCCTTCTTTCCGACCTCACTCTCCCTAGACCTCACTCACTCTATCCCCCATCTTTCTCTTCTTCCTCGTACCCTCTCTCCTAGTATTTCTCTTACCCCCCTCTCTCCCCCTCAATGTTTCCACCCTAATCTCTATCCACCTCACTCACTCTCTTCGTATTCTCTCCACATTCCTCCCTCTCCCACTTTCTAATTCTCTCTCTCT
>JASDQU010689002.1:13166-25915 GCA_032191745.1 Picea mariana
ATATATATAAAAATATATATATATATAAAAGAAACCAAAGGATTTCCAAGCAGGTACATAGGAAGAAAATATCATAAATAGTAGGAAGTGTAGCCTATGTAACTGAAGAACAAGTTATGAATCTGTAGAATGTTTCATTAGCTGATTTGATGGTATCATGGTTAGAATTAACATAAGAAACCATGGACAAAGTATAGTTGGAAGATAATGACGTGGATGAGTTGAATATGAAAATTAAAATATTCGAAAAGCAGATTGAATATTAAAATTTTGCTAAGAAAGTTAATAACATTTTCATTGATTATTTGATATCTGTAATTGAAACTAATACAAGTGTGAAAATAGATTTTTATGCTAGATATTTAAAACTTATAGGAGCACACACGACAACATTCAATTCTCTATAACAAGATTTTATTTTGGAAAGAGACTTAAGAAAAAACATATGACCAACTTGCTACTATTAAGTAAATCTAGAGGGTCAGGGGATATGAAGATCACAATATCAAATTTCTTGAAAAGAAAGTAATTCAAGAAATTGAAGAAGATTTGATATTTGGGGAACATTTGAGACTTTTTAAAAGATATTACAACAAAGTGAAAATTTCCTTCATTCGTCCCTCCAAATTTTTTTTTACCCAGTATAATAGGTGATGAAGCAATTTGAATATTCCATGGTTCAATTGAAAGAAGAGGTTCAAGAATTTCAAAGTGTCGAAAATGAACACTTAGAAAAGTTCCTTTTTGAGGAAACTAAGAGAGTAGATTTATTGGAATCTTGTTTTCCTAATATTAAAAAACACACTAAAATATTAGAAAGTGATGTATTAACTTTTGGGGGGGCATTGAAACATATATATCTCCTTATTTTGTTCTTTGTCAAAGTCTTTTTGAGAAATGGGAGGAATATAAAGAAAGGGTTCCACGTGACCAAGAAGAAGACCTTTATTAGAGTAGGTTTAAAAGTTAGGTAAGTTAGCTTAACTGTTTTGTCAAAGTTATTTAAGGGAGTATGAAAGTTAGAGAAGGGCCATTTTGGATTTTCAAGTATGGAGAATAAATGTAATTAAACACTTTTCTTATATGTAAGGAAGGAGGCCAATTTTTTTGCTGAAAAAAAATTGTTACAGTTGACGATTTCTTTATATTTTTCATCTGGAATGGTTGTAAGAGATTTTCATAGTCCATATTTTTTGTTGTGAAGAAAATATCTTGCAATTTCTTTCCTTTTCAACATATCTTTAATCTGTTTTAGAAAATAAGATCTTAGATAAATTATCTTTTATTTATTTCTTTGTGCTGCAATTAAAAATGGATTTATTTGTGTGTTTGAGGATAGCTACTATATATTCATTATGCAGATTTGTAATTTTTTTTATTTCTTTAATTTTTGTGAAGTTTAAATGATTATTTATGTCATTTAATATAATAAATAAATTATCCAAAAAATTCTTTAACTTGTTAAATCCCATCAATCAAGGTTGCTAGGCCTTATAATATGGAGCGTTTTACCACACCAAACAAAGAAAATTTTGGTTGGGCCTTTTCTTTGGGTATAACCCATGCTACTTGATCTTTTATTCTAGGACCTATCAACAAACTCCTCCCCTCTTTTATGTGAATCTTCAATTCTCCAAACTTCATCTCCACTTTTCCCTGAAATAGTGTGTTCACCATCAAATTGTTCTTCCTCTTGGCGTGGATGAAGAAATCCCCCAATACCCAATTCCCACTATCCTTAAAAATTTTAGCACCCCAAAAAGTGAGAGGTTGCTTCCCACCATGTCCCTATTCAACTATCTATTAACTAACTATGAATCCCCAACTACATGTAGCCATTGTACTCCCAATTCTTCTACTAATAGCATGTAGCATCCTTCCCCCTCAATCCATGAGTCTTTTCCTACCATTATGATTCTACCATCCTCTATGAGCCACGTAAGGTGATTCTTGATGACTAACAAAGCTTCAACTACTGCCTTTCAAGCAATAGTCCCCCTGTTGATTCCTTGGCCACCAAATCCATTATTTCACTAATTTATGGCACATATATGTTTCCTTTAACACTTTTTTCCACATCCTCTCCATGTTAATAAGTCTCCATAGGCCTCTCCTTATTGATTCTACAAAAAAAAATTGTAGGTCCTTTAGACCCCATCCACCTAAGTATTTTTACCTTACCAATTGGTCCTAATACTTCACTATGGGAATGCATATTATGTTTTTTTTTTCCTACCCATAGTTAGTGTAGGAATATTCTTCTAATTTTATTGATGACAATTTTCAATATAAAAGATAATGGCATCTAATAGGTTGGTGTGGACCCAAGTATTTCTTTCACCAAAGTAAATAAACCTCCAATGGATAGATAGTTGTTATACCACGAGGTGATTTTATTTTCTATTTTATTATTAACAAATCCCAATCCTTCACTTGCTATTCATTGGGAGGAAATTCAAACCCTAGATCTCTAATGCCCCCCTTGAAATACACTAGCTAAAAGGGGAGTATTGTCTTGATGTATTGAGCCTACATAAGTATCATTCAATGACAAGTATGAGTGAACTTCTTCTTGTTCACCTCCATCCTCAAAGGTATATAAATAAGGATGTTCCTATTGATCCATTTTTCCTCCACCACCATACCATTCCCAAATATTAATATGGCATCCACCAAAAAGGAGATGTGTGAGGGAGATGGACCTTGAAATCTTGATCTCTTTCAACACCATATATATCCATATTTAGTAAATATAAATACCTACTAAGTTCCTCCATTATCAAAAGGAAAATTAAAGGGGACAACATACACCCTTGATAGAGTCCATGGGAGGGTTTGTAGAAGGTAGATGTTGAACCATTTATAAGGGATGTGCAAGAAACATTAAAGTATCAATTTTCAACCCATATGGTGAAGTCTACCCTAAACTGGCCCAATGAAGCATCACTACACATAGGTAAACCGAATTCACTAAACAATCTTCCTTTGGAAAATTAGTTTTCAATACATGAGCCAATATGATCAACAAAACCAACAATATCTATGAAGGATCTTTCTTCCAAAATCCTGACTATTGCTATGAGATCCTTGTACGTAAGATAAGTTTGAAATTGGGTGCAATGCTTGATCCAGATTTAGGAGAGGAACAAACTGATTAACAGGCTGAATACAATAAACATAGAGATATGAAGAACAACACAGATATCCAGTAAACAATATCTTCTATTGAATACATGAAATAGGTTGAAACTGTAAAACTGCAGAACTGAAGAACTTGCTTGAATGGTGGTAGATATATATGAGAAGAGATGTGGTTTTTACATGCATACATCTGAGCAGAATGATTACAATGAGGCTCAAGAGGACTTTTTGATATTACTCATGAATGCCAAAACCCTAGACATCCAAAAACCTAACCCTGGGAGATGAAACATCAAAATTTATGTAGGCCCCTATGGGTAAGTTGGTACTTCAACTTCTCAGGGTCGTAAATTTTTCACACGACCTCTGTTTTAGGCGTGTGATAGCTCGTTGGAAAATTCTTTCAAAGAACTACAAATTACACCATCAAAATCTGACTCCATCTATAGTTTGACTATGGCGAGCCAAAAAAACAATGTTAGGGCCCCAAAATAGCCTTGGAAGTACAACAAGATGTGTTGACATGAAAACATACAAAATGAGCCAGTTGGATTAGGTGGGAGGCCACCAATATCCACCTGGAATATGTGTAGGGATTCAAACAACCCCAGAAGTGTAGAACCCACAATTACAAAGAAGTACAACAGAACATGTTGTACTAAAAACTGTCAAGAGGAGCCAGTTGGAATATGTGGGTGGCCACCAATATCCACCTGGATTAGTCCTCCCCCCTTAGGAAGTAATGGTATCTATTGCATTGAGTTCCTCCATCATGTGAGGAAACTTCAGCTGGATTTGGCCCCGGGTGAGCCTCTTTCCTTAGTGTAGGAGCTACCCTGCCTTAATAACCCGATAAAGATGGATCCTTTGTTGGTGAGATCCTTGACCTGTGTGTCCACTATTTGATGAGTGGATGCTTGTTCCATGTAGTCAGATTTGAGCTCTTTTGGTGTCAAATGTTATGCGATATCTGAGGTGTCCAATAATGGTGGAAAATATGGCCGAAGGAGGTCCACATTGAACACTGGGTGCAAGCCAAGGAAGGGTGGAGTGTTGAGCTCAAAAGAATTTCTACTCACAACTTTGGTGATAGTGTAAGGCCCATAGCAAAGTGGGAGGAGATTCTTATGGGGCTCTGTAAGATGCTCCTTCTGCAAATGTAACCAGAATTTGTCTCCAACCTGGAATTGGTGCGGTACCCTGCGTTGATCATGGCATTGCTTGTAATTAGCATTGGCTTTCTGCAAAATCTCATGGACCTATTGGCGGATGTGTTGAATATTCTCAATGAATTTGGTGGCTTTTTCGGTCTCATACTGAACATGGGAAAAGTCTGTCTATGTGGTGGCAAGAGGTTGTGCAACATCAATGGGACCAAAGGGTTGGAATCCCAGCCCCACATGAAATGGGATATGGCCAGTGGAGCTATAGAGAGACCTATTGTAACTGTGTTGAACATAGGGGAGACTCTCATCACATGTACGTGGATGCTTAGAGTTGTACATGTGCAATATGTGCACAGTAATCTGATTGACGACCCCTGTTTGGTTGTCTGTTTGGGGGTGGAAAGCAGTGGATTTAGTGATCTTGGTGTCCAACAGTGACCAGAGACTCGATCAAAATGTGCTGAGAAACCTGTTTTCTGGTTCAGAGATGATGGTCTGTGGTATCCCAAAATGGACCCACACTCGTTTGAAGAATAACTTGGCAGTATCTACCACTGTGATATTCTTCTTACAGGCTATGAGGATGGCCATCTTTGAAAACCAATGAACGACCACAAATACACAATCATTGCTTTGCTTGGTGGACGGAAGGCTGTACATGTAATCCATTGAGATGGATTCCCAAGGCTTCTCGAGAGTAGGAAGAGGGGTGTATAATCCTTGATTCTTGATGGTTGGCTTGGAAATGGCATAGGTAGTGCAAGAGATGATCTACCTTCTGACGTCTTGTCTAAGTTTTGGCCAATAAAAATGTTTCTGTAGAATGACTAGAATTTTCTCCACGCCAAAATGTCCTGCCATCTGACTATAGTGGGCTTCCCAAATCAACTTTGCACGCTCTCTTGCAGGAACATTGAGATGGCCCAGATGGCATAACAATCTGTCCTGAATGTGAAAATTGGTGAGAGTCGCGCCTATATCTAAGAGCTAATAGGTGGCAATGAAATCTGGATCTTGTTGATAAATTTGGGGCCACTCATATGCCTCATGTCCATAGGAATGGAGCACAGTGGTGAGTGTAACCATGGGAGGTCGACTGAGACAGTCAACGAAACGATTTGATCTCCCTGTCTTATACTTGATGTTGAGATGGAACTGTTGTAGGTAGGTGGACTGTTGGCACAGGGGCAGACCCAGGGTTCAGCTCCAAGAGCACACCAACAAGCCCTAACTACTGGCCCTTTCGGCAACACCTGCGAAGCATATGCAGTCTCACCCGAAGCAGTTATGAGGGGGTTGCAAGACAGAGATGTCTACATCCAAGGGGAATATCAAGTGGATCTAACACATAAACATCACAACATTCATATATCACTTATCAACTTAGATCTATTATGCACATCTACTTATCATATCTAAAACAATAATACAATCACAATATATCAATGACAGAGATAAAATACCAATCACACACAACACAAGATGTACGTGGTTCACCTTCTCTCTAGGGCTACGCCCAAAGAACTGTGCTTGATAATATATTAAGACGAAGCATACAGTTCTTTTCTGCACACTTAGCTAGCAGATATCTTCTCTTCTCCTTTCTTTCTCTCCCCTCCCTGTGCACCCAGCTATAGGGTTGATCTTCGCATCTAGATGAAGATCTTACAATAACAGAAGGCTCTCACACTTAGCACTTCTCTCTCACACAACAGTGATCTCTCACACAATAATACCACTAGATTGACAATAATATCATACCAACAACCCCAAACTAGGTCCTCATGACCTTTATTTATACATTACATTTACTCACTGATAGCCTTAGGCCGAAACCTAGGTGTCCAAAACCCTAGGTGTCTAAAACCCTAGGTTCACTTGACCCATATTTTCAGGGATTCGCCATCCTGTCTTTCCTTTCTTCTCGCGCGGTGCTCCAAAGCATCCAATGGTGGATTTTTCCACTTTTTGATTTGTCCACGATCTTTCTTCCTTGCTTATCTGTCAGCCTTGATCTTCTCATCCAATGACTTGCTTTCTCGGACTTCGCTCCATCATTTCTTCTCTTTTTCTCACTTCAACCAAATAATAGTCACTGTGTCTTGCACGGAGTTCTCATTTTGTCTTTTCTTCCTTGATCTTCGCTTGCTTCCATACCCAAGGGCCAACAGGATGTTGTAACAACCTTGCAGTTTTCGGAGAGGCACAGTCCATTCATCCTCTTCCTATTCTAAGGGAAGGCTAGATACCTCCTCAAATACTTTCTGTATCACAATCTGCAAGGCTTGATCTACTAAAGGATATTTACTTTCAAATAAGAAGGTGGTTACAAAATTCTGAGTCATACATTGCCAATCTGTAGTGATAAGGCGCAAATATGCTTGAAGGTACCAGTTGATACGTGTTGTGTCTAGTGTGTTGATGAATTTGTGTACCCATTTCTCTTGAGGAATGTTGCTCCAAGATTCCTCACATCTTCACACATGGTCCTTTGGGAAACTTTGACCTATGTAGCGACCTTCGCAGCCTTCTACTTGTGCTGAGAACCTCACTCTCATCAGGGTACGACATTGTATCCAATCTGTAATGTTACTTTTGTGTGCCCCCCACCATATTGCTGGTGTGGCTTTCAGGGCCTCATCCATTGCCAACAATCTTTGTTGCATTGGTACACTCTCTTCAAAGTTCGACAAGAAGGTTTCTAAAGGGTTCATGCCATCAAAGGTGGGTAAGTTACTGACTGTTGTGCCAATCCAATGAACTTCTCTGGTGAATCTAGCACATCTTCTTGTAGATACTTCATACATTTTATTCTGCCAATTCTTCAATGCTTCTTCTGAGTCTGATTATCATACGCTATCACTTCGCCAACTTAAGTTTCCATCGGTTTTGGGATTAATGTAATCCTGTTGTCTGGTCGTTAGCTTGTATATGTTTTCTAGTGCATATGTGTGGTCTTCTTCTCCGATAGGTTCTGTGTACCGTTGACCTTCATCTGGATCTAAAGGTATGATGACCCTAAGACCATATTTTTCAAAAGTCATATGTCTCTTCTTTAAATCAACCATAGTGGAATTATTAAAGGCCCAATCAATTCATAACAGCGCAGGGTAAGGGAAGTTTTCATCAACTATCTCAATTACCTCAAAATATGAAAATGTTCTTACTCCATCAATGTCCACAGGGACATGTTCTAATCTGCCAAAAGGGCTTACAACTTGCTGATTAGCCATCCTAAGCCTGATAGGGGAATAGATCAACTTCAGTTTTCCCATCAGTGCCCAGGTTTGCTTCATCATGACATTGACCTCCGACCCTAAGTTGAGGACTACATAGTCTATCTCATACTCTCCTATTTGAGCATTCAAATGTAATTCCTTATTTTTCCTTCTCTTCTTACCGATTTGGTGTACTGCCCTATTTAGTAAGGGGTCTATATTTCCTAGCTCATATTGTCTGATTAAATTTTGTAACTCTTGTACAACGCTTTCAACCTGAATCAACTTAATACAAGTATATATAAATTCCATGAGCTTCCTTACCTCTTTTCCTACTTTTGGCGAAGCAGACTAATCGAATTCCAGAGGCATTCCATATTCTCTCACTTCTGGTCTTGGCTTTGATGAAGAACCTTGGTCTCCTCTGAATTCGTTTCTTGCTTCCTCAAAAGTTTGTCTTTCTTTCTTTGCATCAAACATTTGTATCTTCTCTGTAGCCTTCCTGATTCCTGAATCTTATGTAGTTTTCCCATGGGTCATTCTATCATCTCTTGTAACAATGCCTCCTCTGGTTATAACAACCACTCTAGGGTCTTCTCCGCGAGGTTCAACATATATCAGTTGTACTTGTGGCTTTTGCTGAGGTCCTCGTCTCTCATGAAGCTTAGCTAGCAACATAGGACAATCTTCTATAACATGTTCAAATGAGCTGTAGTAGCTGCAAGTGGTACAAGGGTTCTGACAATCCCTTGCGAGGTGTCCTGGTTGTGCACAGTTATAACATATGATCTGTCCACGGCCTCGACCCATTCCTCCTCCTCGTCCTCTTCCTCTGAATCCACGCGAGGATTGAAGTTAACTCTCCCAAGAGAGTTATACTACGTAGTGTTTCCTTCTTGTTGTACTTCATTTTTAATCTTGTATATGTCTCTCAACCTTTCATGCATGAGATTGTAAGCCCTACAATCTTTATCATCATGTCCCACGGACTTACAGAATGTACAATACAAATTTGTAGGTGTCTGAACATACTTTTGCATGTAGTATCACTCACCAGGGTGATGTTTTTTTATGCATACCTCGCACCAAGGTAAGGTGACTTGCTTCAAAGGGATCGGAGCTCTAGAAGCAAAGTATTCATTGAATAGGGGACAGTGTTCCTTGTCATGGCCTTCTGATCTGCATCTGACACGCCAGATGTCTTCTCTCTTATCTTTTCCCTTATCTTTCTTCATATCTTTAACCTTTAAAGACAAACTAGTTAGCTGACTCAAGATCTGGCTCATACCTGAGATGAATTCTCCCATGGGGGATGATTCTAGCTTCATAGCGATCTCCAACGCCTCATACTATGAAGCAATATTCTATTTCATCAGAGGAACTCTGATGTGTGGTAAGAGAGCAGCAATGAACCATTGTTTGTACTGTTCATTTGGGATTTGAAAATTCAACCGGTCTGTTAAGGTTTTGAATCTCTGATCGAATTCCCAAGCAGGTTCGGCCACCTTCTTCTTGATCTCTTTCATCTCTGTAATACATTGTGACTCTGACTTGGGTTTCTTGAACTCTGCAATCAACACACTCTTAATCTGATTCAGTGGCTTAGGTTGTGAAAGTCCCTAAACAAGCTTCATGTACCAACTCAGTGCGTGGTCCCTTAGAGTGGTACTGAACTGTGTTCTTTTGACAGCTTCATCGGTGACATTTTTAATATTCCATACGAATTCACATAGGAACCAGTGTTGATCAAGATCTTTAGATCCATCTCCCATAAAAATAGGAAGCCTCGTCTCATCTACCATAGATATTCCTAGGGTTCCTGACTGAATGTGTGGTGGACTACTATCGACTGTGCTCTAGACACTCTGGTGATTGGGATTACTCTGGTTGCTTAATACTACTGAATCAATAAGAGGGATAACAATACTTACTTTGATGGTCTGTGCAGTTTCTGAGGTTTCAGGTTCTTCCCGACAAAGCTCTGTGGATTTCCTTTCCTCTGTTCCTGTAGGTTCTAAATGCTCTTCATCTTTCATATCTGCCTCTTCTCCACTATAGAAACCCTCCTCCCCATAGTTCTTCTTGAACATGTTCACAAGGTGAACTTCTCTGAATAGTCTCCCACTGCACGTATGTCCAGCTTCTGTTTCGTTGCCGCTGTCTGAATTCTTGAACATTAGCCTTTCTAGATTCGACCAATCTACTGTATCTTCAAGATGTTCTTCTCATGAAATAGCATCATGAGTCTCAACTTTAGGAATTGTAAAATGTTTCCTCTGGATCCCTTAAAGAAATATCTCTTAGCTTGGTTGTATGACTCTACTCTATCAAAAACAAACTCTGTGATGTACCCTCCAATGGTGCTATCAAACCAGTGATCTATTGCTCGTGATACGATGTTATCAACTCTTTTGACCTTCTTGATCAGATCCGACGTCCAAACCACATGAGGTCTAGATCGAATGTCAAACTAGGTATTTACTAATCTAGCTAGCCACTCATACAAATCTTGATGGATTCCCCCAAAGAAGATTTTGTGTATATCAGTGAAGATATATTTCTCCAACCAATCCTCTGTATTAAGATTAGGGTTCTTGTTCTGGGCTTCAGCGAAGTCCTTTTCTTGATCATCTATCCACTTTTGAGTCTCTGTATTTGATGGAAACCACCTTGACATTCCCTCAAGAATATTCCTGTCCTGGCAACGGAACCATTTGTTGGCATAGGGGTAGACTCAGGGTTCAGCTCCAAGAGCACACCAACAAGCCCTAACTATTGGCCCTTTTAGAAACACCTTCAAAGAAGATGTAGTCTCACCCGAAGCAGTTATGAGGGGGTTGCATGACAGGGATGTCTACAACCAAGGAGAATATCAATTAGATCTAACACAGGAACAACACAACATTCATATATCACTTATCATCTTAGATCTATTATGCACATCTACTTATCAGATCTAAAATAGTAATACAATCACAGTATATCAATGAAAGAGATAAAATACCAATCACACACAACACAATATTCACGTGGTTCACCCTCTCTCTAGGGCTACGTCCACAGAACTATGCTTGATAATATATTAAGATGAATCATACAGTTCTTGTCTATGCACTTAGCTAGCATATCTCTTCTCTTCTCCTTTCTTTCTCTCCCCTCCCTGAGCACCCAACTGCAGAGTTGATCTTCGCACCCAGCTAAAGATCTTAGAATACCATAAGGCTCTCACACTTAGCACTCCTCTCTCACACAATAGTAATCTCTCACAGAATAATACCACTAGATTGACAATAATATCGTACCAACAACCCCAAACTAGGTCCTCATGACCTTTATTTATACATTACATTTACTCACTGACAACCTTAGGCCAAAAACTAGGTGTCCAAAACCCTAGATACCAAAACCCTAGGTGTCTAAAACCCTAGGTTAACTTGACCCATATTTTCAGGGCTTTGCCAGCCTGTCTTGCCTTTCTTCTCGCGCGGTGCTCCAAATCATCCAATGGTGTATTTTTCCACTTGCTGGTTTTTCCACGATCTTTCTTCCTGGCTTATCTGTCAATCTTGATCTCCTCATCCAACAACTTGTTTTCTCGGACTTCACTCCATCTTTTTTGCTCTTTTACTCACTTCGACCAAATAACAGTCACTGTGTCTTGCATGAAGTTCGCATTTTTCCTTTTCTTCCTTGATCTTCGCTTGCTTCCATACCCAAGGGACAACATGGACCACTTCTTATGGTGGTCGTTCTGCAATTTCCCCTGTGTTTGTATGAACTACATAGGCTTGTGATCAATGTGTATGATTGGCTCCTTTCCCAGAATGAAATGTTTCTATTGACGACATACTTGTACAATGGAATTCATTTCCTTGTCATAGGTGGGGTATTTCCGGACATTATCTGAGAGTGTCTCACTATGGTATGCCACTGGATGACTGTGCTGAGTGAGAACTGCGCCTACAACATAGTCATATGCATTAGTCTCAATCTCGAATGGTTTTTGCAGATTGGGAAAGGAGAGTACTGGATTTGAGCACAAGCGATGCTTTAAATCATCAAATGCTTGTTGTTGTTCCTTTCCCCAAAAGAAATTTTCCCTGTCACCTCCCTTGGTCACTTGGCTGAGGCCCCATGCAATATGGGAGAGTCCCAACACGAACCGTCGGTAGAAGTTGGCCAGTCCCAAGAAGCTTTGAAGCTCGATTAGTGTGGTCGGGGCTTGCCAATTGCAAATGACTTGGATCTTAGCTGGATCAACATGTACCCCATGCTCATCAACAATGTAGCCCAAGTATTAGACCCTGTTCATGCCAAAGGATCATTTTTCCAAGTTGGCATATAGCTTGTGATGTCGTAGAGTGCTCAAAACCTGCTGAATATGCCGGATGTTCTCCTCCCAAGTTTTGTTGAAGATGAGGATGTAATATAAATATACCACCAAAAAAGAGTTGGTCAAGGTTCTCAATGCATCATCCATCAACCTCATGAAAGTGGTTGGTGCATTTTTTAAGCCAAAGGGCATGACCAACCATTCGAAGAGACCTTCTTTAGATTTGAAAGTTGTCTTCCATACTGTTGACGATTAAAATTGCAACGAAGATTTCGCCTGCAAAGTATTGCTAAAGCCTATTATTTAAACTATGTTAATGATATATAATACTAGTAGGTGGGACCCCTTTGTAGGATGGAGGCTCAGAGATAGTCTTATCACACATTTGATGTTGTTGTTTCGATGTTTCTTACAGGGTTCTACATGATTGATGATGAAGTATTGGTTTTGTTTGCGACATAATGGAAAATGGATAATGCATTTTATGTGTTGATTCTGTTATTTTAAGCACTAAATTCCATGTTATGAATGAATTGTAATTACTGTTATTACATTTTTTATTGTCTCCATGATTCATTACCTGTCACACCTGCATAAGACACATGTTAGTAACAATAATAAACAAGAGCAATGGAAAGAGACTTATGAAAGAAATCCAAGAAGAGGAACTATACTATACTATGCTATACTATATGGAAATAAAATTAAAATGAACTATTGTTAGTCCTAACTAGCATGGTTAGTGGCTATACGAATTATATTGAGTTATATTGGGCACATTTGATATATGTTATGGTATGTTGATTAAGGTTGGTTGTCATTGATGTCAACCCTTGAAGAAAGCCCCGCAACACAAAGGTTTGGGTAATGGACCCAATATTGTTTGATGTA
>JASDQU010689002.1:29888-42615 GCA_032191745.1 Picea mariana
TAGGAAGAAAATATCATAAATAGTAGGAAGTGTAGCCTATGTAACTGAAGAACAAGTTATGAATCCGTAGAATGTTTCATTAGCTGATTTGATGGTATCATGGTTAGAATTAACATAAGAAACCATGGACAAAGTATAGTTGGAAGATAATGATGTGGATGAGTTGAATATGAAAATTAAAATATTCGAAAAGCAGATTGAATATTAAAATTTTGCTAAGAAAGTTAATAACATTTTCATTGATTATTTGATATCTGTAATTGAAACTAATACAAGTGTGAAAATAGATTTTTATGCTAGATATTTAAAACTTATAGGATCACACATGACAACATTCAATTCTCTTATTTTGGAAAGAGACTTAAGCAAAAACATATGACCAACTTGCTGCTATTAAGTAAATCTAGAGGGTCAGGGGATATGAAGATCACAATATCAAATTTCTTGAAAAGAAAGTAATTCAAGAAATTGAATAAGATTTGATATTTGGGGAACATTTGAGACTTTTTAAAAGATATTACAACAAAGTGAAAATTTCCTTCATTCGTCCCTCCAGATTTTTTTTACCCAGTATAATAGGTGATGAAGAAATTTGAATATTCCATGGTTCAACTGAAAGAAGAGGTTCAAGAATTTCAAAGTGTCGAAAATGAACACTTAGAAAAGTTCCTTTTTGAGGAAACTAAGAGAGTAGATTTCTTGGAATCTTGTTTTCCTAATATTAAAAAACACACTAAAAGATTAGAAAGTGATGTATTAACTTTGGGGGGGGCATTGAAACATATATATCTCCTTATTTTGATCTTTGTCAAAGTCTTTTTGAGAAATGGGAGGAATATAAAGAAAGGGTCCCACATGACCAAGAAGAAGACCTTTATTAGAGTAGGTTTAAAAGTTAGGTAAGTTCGTTTAACTATTTTGTCAAGGTTATTTAAGGGAGTATGAAAGTTAGAGAAGGGGCATTTTGGATTTTCAAGTATGGAGAACAAATGTAATTAAACACTTTTCTTATATGGAAGGACGGAGGCCAATTTTTTTGCTGAAATTTTTTTGTCACAGTTGACGATTTCTTTATATTTTTCTACATAATATCAATATGGAATGGTTGTAAGAGATTTTCATAGTCCATGTTTTTTTGTTGTGAAGAAAATATCTTGCAATTTCTTTCCTTTTCAAAATATCTTTAATCTGTTTTAGAAAATAAGAGCTTAGATAAATTCTCTTTTATTTATTTCTCTGTGCTGCAATTAAAAATGGATTTATTTGTGTGTTTGAGGATAGCTACAATTATTTATTTTTTATTTTTTTCTGCAGATTTGTAATTTTTCTTGATTTCTTTTAATTTTTGTGAAGTTTAAATGATTATTTATGTCATTTAATAGAATAAATAAAATATCCAAAAAATTCTTTAACTTGTTAAATCCCATCAATCAAGGTTACTAGGCCTTATAATATGGAGCGTTTCACCACACCAAACAAAGAAAATTTTGGTTGGGTCTTTTCTTTGGGTATAACCCATGCTACTTGATATTTTGTTCTAGGACCTATCAACAAACTCCTCCCCTCTTTTATGTGAATCTTCAATTCTCCAAACTTCATCTCCACTTTTCCCTTAAATAGTGTGTTCACCATAAAATTGTTCTTCCTCTTGGCGTGGATGAAGAAATCCCCCAAAAGTGAGAGGTTGCTTCCCACCATGTCCCCATTCAACTATCTATTAACTAACTATGAATCCCCAACTACATGTAGCCATTGTACTCCCAATTCTTATACTAATAGCATGTAGCATCCTTCCCCCTCAATGCATGAGTCTTTTCCTACCCTTATGATTCTTCCGTCCTCTATGAGCCACGTAAGGTGATTCTTGAATACTAACAAAGCTTCAATTAGTGCCTTTCAAGCAATAGTCCCCATGTTGATTCCTTGGCCACCAGATCCATTATTTCACTGATTTATGGAACATATATTTTTCCTTTAACACTTTTTTCCACATCCTCTCCATGTTAATAAGTCTCCATAGGCCTCTCCCTACTGATTCTACAAAAAAAAATTGTAGGTCCTTTAGACCCCATCCACCTAAGTATTTTTACCTTACCAATTGGTCCTAATATTTCACTATGGGAATGCATATTATGTTTTTTTTTTCCTACCCATAGTTAGTGTAGGAATATTCTTCTAATTTTATTGATGACAATTTTCAATATAAAAGATAATGGCATCTAATAGGCTGGTGTGGACCCAAGTATTTATTTCACCAAAGTAAATAAACCTCCAATGGATAGATAGTTGTTATACCACAAGGTGATTTTATTTTCTATTTTATTATTAACAAATCCCAATCCTTTACTTGCTATTCATTGGGAGGAAATTCAAACTCTAGATCTCTAATGCCTCCCTTGAAATACACTAGCTAAAAGGGGAGTATTGTCTTGATGTATTGAGCCTACATAAGTATCATTCAATGAAAATTATGAGTGAACTTATTCTTGTTCACCTCCATCCTCAAAGGTATATAAATAAGGATGTTCCTATTGATCCATTTTTCCTCCACCACCATACCATTCCCAAATATTAATATGGCATCCACCAAAAAGGATATGTGTGAGGGAGATGGACCTTGAAATCTTGATCTCTTTCAACACCATACATATCCATATTTAGTAAATATAAATACCTACTAAGTTCCTGCATTATCAAAAGGAAAATTAAAGGGGACAACATACACCCTTGATAGAGTCCATGGGAGGGTTTGTAGAAGGTAGATGTTGAACCATTTATAAGGGATGTGCAAGAAACATTAAAGTATCAATTTTCAATCCATATGGTGAAGACTACCCTGAACTGGCCCAATGAAGCATCACTACACACAGGTAAACCGAATTCACTAAACAATATCCCTTTGGAAAATTAGTTTTCAATACATGAGCCAATATGGTCAACAAAACCAACAATATCTATGAAGGATCTTTCTTCCAAAATCACGACTACTCCTATGAGATCCTTGTACGTAAGATAAGTTTGAACTTGGGTGAAAAGATTGATCTAGATTTAGGAGTGGAATGAATTGATTAATAGGATAAATACAATAAACATAGAGATATGAAGAACAACACAGATATCCAGTAAATAATATCTTCTATTGAATACATGAAATAGGTTGAAACTGTAAAACTGCAGAACTAAAGCACTTGCTCGAATGGTGGTAGATATCTATGAGAAGAGATGTGGTTGTTACACACATCCATCTAAGTAGAATGATTACAATGATGCTCGAGAGTCCTTTTTGATATTACTCATGAATGCCAAAACCCTAGACATCTAAAAACCTAACCCTAGGAGATGAAATTGCCAAAATTTCTGTAGGACCCTATGGGTAAGTTGGTACCTCAACTTCCTGGGGTCGTAACTTTTTCATACGACCTCTGTTTTAGGCGTGTGATATCCCGTTGGAAACGTATTTCAAAGAACTACACATTACACCATCAAACTCTGACTCCATCTATAGTTTGACTATGGCGAGCCAAAAAAACAATGTTAGGGCCCCAAAACGCCCCTGAAAGTACAACAAGATGTGTTGACATGAAAACATACAAAATGAGCCAGTTGGATTAGGTGGGAGGCCACCAATATCCACCTGGAATATGTGTAGGGATTCAAACAACCCCAGAAGTGTAGAACCCACAATTACAAAGAAGTAYARMAGAACATGTTGWACTAAAAAYTGTCAAGAGGAGCCAGTTGGAATATGTGGGTGGCCACCAATATCCACCTGGATTAGTCCTCCCCCCTTAGGAAGTAATGATATCTATTGCATTGAGTTCCTCCATCATGTGAGGAAACTTCAGCTGAATTTGGCCCTGGGTGAGCCTCTTTCCTTGGTGTAGGAGCTTCCCTGCCTTAATAACCCGATAAAGATGGATTATTTGTTGGCGAGATCCTTGACTTGTGTGTCCACTATTTGATGAGTGGATACTTGTTCCATGCAGTCAGGGTTGAGCTCTATTGGTGTCAGTTGTTCTGCGATCTCTGAGGTGTCCAATAATGGTGGAAAATATGGCCGAAGGAGGTCCACATTGAACATTGGGTGCAAGCCAAGGAAGGGTGGAGTGTTGAGCTCAAAAGCATTGCTACTCACAACTTTGGTGATAGTGTAAGGCCCATAGCGAAGTGGGAGGAGCTTCTGATGGGGTTCTGTAAGACGCTCCTTCTGCAAATGTAACCAGAATTTGTCTCCAACCTGAAAATGGTGTGGTACCCTGCATTGATCATGGCACTTCTTGTACTTAGCATTGGATTTCTGTAAAATCTCATGGACCTGTTGGCGGATGTGCTAAATATGCTCAATGAATCTGGTGGCTTTTTCGGTCTCAGACTGAACATGGGAAAATTCTGTCTATGTGGTGGCAAGAGGTAGTGCAACATCAATGAGACCAAAGGGTTGGAATCCCAGCCCCACCTGAAATGGGATATGGCCAGTGGAGCTATGGAGAGACCTGTTGTAACCATGTTGAACATAGGGGAGACTCTCATCACATGTACGTGGATGCTTAGAGTTGTACATGCACAATATGTGCACAATAATCCAAGTGACGATCCTTGTTTGGCCGTCTATTTTGGGGTGGAAAGCAGTGGATTTAGCGAGCTTGGTGTCCAACAATGACCAGAGACTCGATCAAAATGTGTTGAGAAACCTATTGTCCAGTTCAGAGATGATGGTCTGTGGTATCCCAAAATGGACCCACACTCATTTGAAGAATAGCTTGGCAGTATCTACCACTGTGATATTCTTCTTGCGGGCTATGAGGATGGCCATCTTCAAAAATCGATGAACGACTACAAATACACAATCATTGCCTTACTTGGTGGATGGAAGGCCAGACATGTAATCCATTGAGATGGATTCCCAAGGCTTCTCGAGAGTAGGAAGAACGGTGTATAATCCTTGCTTCTTGATGGTTGTCTTGGAAATGGCATAGGTAGTGCAAGATCTGGTATACCTTCTAATGTCCTATCAAAGTTTTGGCCAATAAAAATGTTTCTGTAGAATGACCAGAATTTTCTCCACGCCAAAATGTCCTGCCATCCGACTGTAGTGAGCATCCCAAATCAACTTTGCAACCTCGCTTGCAGGAACACTGAGATGGCCTAGATGGCATAACAATCTGTCCTGAATGTGAAAATTTGTGAGAGTCACGCCTGTATCCAAGAGCTAATAGGTGGCGATGAGGTCTGGATCTTGCTGATAAAGTTGGGGCCACTCAGATGCCTCATGTCCACAGGAATGGAGCACAGTGGTGAGTGCAACCATGGGCGTTCGACTAACGTAGTCAACAAAATGATTTGATCTCCCTGTCTTATACTTGATGTTGAGATGGAATTGTTGTAGGTAGGTGGACTGTTGGCACAGGGACAGACCCAGGGTTCATCTCCAAGAGCGCACCAACAAGCCCTAACTACTAGCCCTTTTGGCAACACCTGTGAAGCAGATGCAGTCTCACCCAAAGTAGTTATGAGGGGGTTGCAGGATAGGGATGTCTACATCCAAGGGGAATATCAAGTGGATCTAACAGAGGAACATCACAACATTCATATATCACTTATCAACTTAGATCTATTCTACACATCTACTTATCATATCTAAAATAGTAATACAATCATAATATATCAATGACAGAGATAAAATACCAATCACACACAACACAAGATGTGCGTGGTTCACCCTCTCTCTAGGGCTACATCCAAAGAACTGTGCTTGATAATATATTAAGATGAAGCATATAGTTCTTTTATGCGCACTTAGCTAGCAGATCTCTTCTCTTCTCCTTTCTTTCTCTCCCCTCCCTGCACACCCAGCTGTAGGGTTGATCTTCACACCTAGATGAAGATCTTACAATACCAGAAGGCTCTCACACTTATCACTTCTCTCTCACACAAAAATAATCTCTCACACAATAATACCACTAGATTGATAATAATATCGTACCAACAACCCCAAACTAGGTCCTCATGACCATTATTTATACATTACATTTACTCACTGATAGCCTTAGGCCGAAACCTAGGTGTCCAAAACCCTAGATACCAAAACCCTAGGTGTCTAAAACCCTAGGTTCACTTGACCCATATTTTTAGGGCTTCGCCATCATGTCTTTCATTTCTTCTCACGCGGTGCTCCAAAGCATCCAATGGTGGATTTTTCCACTTGCTGAGTTGTCCACGATCTTTGTTCCTTGCTTATCTATCAGCCTTGATCTTCTCATCCAACAACTTGCTTTCTTAGACTTCGCTCCATCATTTCTGCTCTTTTTCTCACTTCAACCAAATAATAGTCACTGCGTCTTGTGCGAAGTTCACATTTTGCCTTTTCTTCCTTGATCTTCACTTGCTTCCATACCCAAGGGCCAACAGGATGTTGTAACAACCTTGCAGTTTCTGGAGAGGCACAGTCCATTCATCCTCTTCCTGTTCTAAGGGAAGGCTAGATACCTCCTCGAATACTTTCTATATCACAATCTATAATGCTTGATCTACTGAAGGATATTGACTTTCAAGTAAGAAGGTGGTTACAAAATTCTGATTCATACCTTGCCAATCTGTAGTGATGAGGCGGATATATGCTTGAAGGTACCAGTTGATAGGTGTCGTTTCTAGCGTGTTGATGAATTTGTGTACCCATTTCTCTTAAGGAATGTTGCTCTAGGATTCCTCATAGCTTCGCACATGGTCCTTTGAGCAACTTTGACTTGTGTAGCGACCTTTGCAGCCTTCTACTTGTGCTAAGAACCTCGCTATCATCAAGGTACGACATTGTATCCAATCTGTAATGTTACTTTTGTGTGCCCCCCACCATCTTGCAGGTGTGGCTTTCAGGGCCTCATCCATTGCCAACAATATTTGTTGCATTGGTACACTCTCTTCAAAGTTGGACAAGAAGGTTTCTAAAGGGTTCATACCATCAAAGGTGGGTAAGTTACTGACTATTGTGCCAATCCAACGAACTTCTCTGGTTAATCTAGCACATCTTCTTGTAGATACTTCATACATTTTATTCTGTCAATTCTCCAGTGCTTCTTTTGAGTCTGATGAGCATACGCTATCACTTCGCCAGCTTAATTTTCCATCGGTTGTGGGATTAATGTAATCCTGTCGTCTGGATGTTAGCTTGTATATGTTTTCCAATGCATATGCGTGGTCTTCTTCTCCAATAGGTTCTGTGTACCGTTGACCTTCATCTGGATCTAAAGGTGCGATGACCCTAAGACCATATTTTTCAAAATTCATACGTCTCTTCTTTAAATCAACCACAATGGAATTATTAAAGGCCCAATCAATTCCTAACAGCACATAGTAAGGGAAGCTGTCATCAACTATCTCAATTACCTCAAAATCTGCAAATGTTCTTACTCCATCAATGTCCACGGGGACATGTTCTAATCTACCAAAAGGGCTTACAACTTGTTGATTAGCCATCCTAAGCCTGATAGGGGAATAAATCAACTTCAGTTTTCCCATCAGTGCCCAGGTTTTCTTCATCGTGACATTGATCTCCGACCCTAAGTCGAGGACTACATAGTCTATCTCATACTCTCCTATTTGAGCATTCAAATGTAATTCTTTATTTGTCCTTCTCTTCTTACCGATTTGGTATACTGCCCTATTCAGTAAGGGGTCTATCTTTCCTAGCTCATATTGTCTGATTAAATTTTGTAACTCTTGTACAATGCTTTCAACCTAAATCAACTTAATACAAGTATATAGAAATTCCATGAGCTTCCTTACCTCTTTTCCTGCTTTTGGAGAAGCAAACTGAGCGAATGCCAGAGGCATTCCATATTCTCTCACTTCTGGTCTTGGATTTGATGAAGAACATTGGTCTCCTATGAATTTGTTTCTTGCTTCCTCAAACGTTTGTCTTTCTTTCTTTGCATCAAACATTTGTGTCTTCTCTGTAGCCTTCCTGAATCCTGAATCTTATGTAGTTTTCCCATGGGTCATTCTGTCATCTCCGGTAATAGCGTCTCCTCTGGTTATAACAACCACTCTAGGGTCTTCTTCGCGAGGTTCAACATATATCAGTTGTACTTGTGGGTTTTGTTGAGGTCCTCGTCTCTCCTAAAGCTTAGATAACAACACAGGACAATCTTCTATAACATGTTCAAATGAGCTGCAATAGCTGCAAGTGGTACAAGGGTTCTGACAATCCCTTGCGAGGTGTCCTAGTTGTGCACAGTTATAACAGATGATATTTCCACGGCCTCGACCCATTCCTCCTCCTCGTCCTCTTCCTCTGAATCCACCACGAGGATTAAAGTTGACTCTCCCAGGAGAGTTATACTGCGTAGTGTTTCCTTCTTGTTGTACTTTGCCTTTAATCTTGTATATGTCTCTCGACCTTTCATGCATGATATTGTAAGCCCTACAATATCTATCATCATGTCCCACAGACTTACAGAATGTACAATACAAATTTGTAGGTGTCTGAACATACTTTTTCATGTAGTAGCACTCACCAGGGCGATGTCTGTTTCTGCATACCTCGCACCAAGGTAAGGTGACTTTCTTCAAAGGGATCGAAGCTCAAGAAGCCAATTATTCATTGAATGGGGGACAATGTTCCTTGTCATAGCCTTCTGATCTGCATATGACACACCAGATGTCTTCTCTCTTATCTTTTCCCTTATCTTTCTTCATATCTTTGGCCTTTAAAGACAAACTAGTTAGCTGACTCAAGATCTGGCTCTTACCTAAGATGGATTATCCCATGGGGGCTGATTTTAGCTTCATAGCGATCTCCAATGCCTCAGACTGTGAAGCAATATTCTATTTCATCATAGGAACTCTGGTGTGTGGTAAGAGGGAAGCAATGAACCATTCTTTGTTATGTTCATTTCGGATTTGAAAATTCAACCGGCCTGTTAAGGTTTGAATCTCTGATCAAATTTCGAAATAGGTTTGGACACCTTCTGCTTGATCTCTTTCAAATCTGTAATACATTGTGACTCTGAATTGGGTTTCTTGAACTCTGCAATCAATGCACTCTTAATTTGATTTAGTGGCTTAGGCTGTGCAAGTCCCTGAACAAGCTTCATGTACTAACTCAGTGAGCGGTCCCTTAGAGTGGTACTGAACTGTGTTCTTTTGACAGCTTCATCGGTGGCATTTTTAATATTCCATACGACTTCACATAGGAACCAATGCTGATCAGGATCTTTAGATCCATCTCCCCTAAAAATAGGAAGCCTCATCTCATCTGCCATAGATATTCCTAGGGTTCTTGACTGAATGTGTGGTGGAATACTATTGACAGTTCTCTAGACACTCTGGTGACTGAGATTACTCTGGTTTCTTAATACTACTGAATCAACAAGAGGGATAACAATACTTACTTCGATGGTTTGTGTAGTTTCTGAGGTTTCAGGTTCTTCCTGACGAAGCTCTGTGGCTTTCCTTTCCCCTGTCCCTGTAGGTTCTGAATGCTCTTCGTCTATTATATCTGCCTCTTCTCCACTATAGAAACCCTCCTCCCCGTAGTTTTGCTTGAACATGTTTGCAAGGTGAACTTCTCTGAACAGTCTCCCACTACACGTATGTCCAGCTTTTGTTTCGTTTCTGCTGTTTGAATTATTGAACATTATCCTTTCTAGATTCGACCAATCTATTGTATCTTCAAGATGTTCTTCTCATGCAATAGCATCTTGAGTCTCAACTTCAGGAATTGTAAAAAATTTCCTCTGGGTTCCTTAAAGAAATATCTCTTAGCTTGGTTGTATGACTCTACTCTGTCAACAACAAACTCTGTGATGTACCCTCCAATGGTGCTATCAAACCAGTGATCTACTGCTCGCGATATGGCGTTATCAACTCTTTTGACCTTCTTGATCAGCTCCGACATCCAAACCACATGAGATCTAGATCGAATCTCGAACTGGGTATCTACTAATCTAGCTAGACACTCATACAAATCCTGATGGATTCCCCCAAAGAAGATTTTTTGTATATCAGTGAAGATATATTTCTCCAACCAATCCTCTGTACTAAGATTAGGTTTCTTGTTCTAGGCTTCAGCGAAGTCCTTTTCTTGATCATCTATCCACTTTTCAGTCTCTATATTTGATGGAAACCACCTTGACATTCCCTCAAGAAGATTCTTGACCTGGCAATGGAACTATTTGTTGGCATAGGGGCAGACCCAGGGTTCAGCTGTAAAAGTGCACCAACAAGCCCTAACTATTGGCCCTTTCGGAAACACCTTCAAAGAAGATGCAGTCTCACCCAAAGAAGTTATGAGGGGGTTGCAGGACAGGGATGTCTACCATCAAGGGGAATATCAAGTGGATCTAACACAGGAACAACACAACATTCATATATCACTTATCATCTTAGATCTATTATGCACATCTACTTATCATATCTAAAAAAATAATACAATCATAGTATATCAATGAAAGAGATAAAATACCAATCACACACAACACAAGATGTACGTGGTTCACCCTCTCTCTAGGGCTACGTCCACATAACTGTGCTTGATAATATATTAAGACAAAGCATGCAGTTCTTGTCGGTGCACTTAGCTAGCAGATCTCTTCTCTTCTCCTTTCTTTCTCTCCCCTCCCTGAGCACCCAGTTGCAGGGTTGATCTTCGCACTCAGCTAAAGATCTTACAATACCAGAAGGCTCTCACACTTAGCACTTCTCTCTCACACAACAGTAATCTCTCACACAATAATACCACTAGATTGACAATAATATCATACCAACAACCCCAAACTAGGTCCTCATGACCTTTATTTATACATTACATTTACTCATCGACAACCTTAGGTCGAAACCTAGGTTTCCAAAACCTTAGATACCAAAACCCTAGGTGTCTAAAACCCTAGGTTAACTTGACTCATATTTTCAGGGCTTCGCCAGCCTGTCTTTCCTTTCTTCTCGCGCGGTGCTCCAAATCATCCAATGGTGGATTTCTCCACTTGCTGAATTGTCCACAATTTTTCTTCCTTGCTTATCTGTCAGCCTTGATCTCCTCATCCAATGAATTGCTTTCCCAGACTTCACTCCATCTTTTTTGCTCTTTTGCTCACTTCGACCAAATAACAGTCACTGTGTCTTGCGCGAAGTTCTCATTTTGCATTTTCTTCCTTGATCTTTGCTTGCTTCCATACCCAAGGGTCAACATGGACCACTTCTTATGGTGTTCATTCTGCAATTTCCCTTGTGTCTGCATGAACTACATAGGCTTGTGATCAGTGTGTATGATTGTATCCTTTCCCAGAATGAAATGTTTCCGTTGACGACATGCTTGTACAATGGAATTCATTTCCTTGTCATAGGTGGGGTATTTCTGGACATTATCTGAGAGTGTCTCACTACGGTATGCCACTGGATGACCGTGTTCAGTGAGAACTGTGCCTACAACATAGTCATATGCATTAGTCTCAATCTCAAACAGTTGTTGTAGATTGGGAAAGGAGAGTACTGGAGCTGAGCACAAGCGATGCTTCAAATCATCGAATGCTTGTTGTTGTTCCTTTCCCCAAAAGAACTTTTCCTTGTCACCGCCCTTGGTCACTTGGATGAGGCCCCATGCAATATGGGAGAATCGTAACACAAACCGTCGGTAGAAGTTGGCCAGTCCCAAGAAGCTCCGAAGCTCGGTTAGTGTGGCCGGGGCTTGCCAATCACGAATGACTTGGATCTTAGCTAGATCAACATGTACTCCATGATCATCAACAATCTAGCCCAAGTATTGGACCCTGTTCATGCCAAAGGATCATTTTTCCAAGTTGGCATATAGCTTGTGATGCCGTAGAGTGCTCAAAACCTGCTGAATATGTCGTATGTGCTCCTCCGAAGTTCTATTGAAGATGAGGATGTAATATAAATATACCACCACAAAAGAGTTCATGAAGGGATTCAATACATCATCCATCAACCTCATGAAAGTGGTTCGTGCATTTGTTAAGCCAAAGGGCATGACCAACCATTCGAAGAGACCTTCTTTAGATTTGAAAGTTGTCTTCCATACTGTTGACGATTAAAATAGCAACAAGGATTTCGCCCGCAAAGTATTGCTAAAGCCTATTATTTAAACTATGCTAATGATATATAATACTAGTAGGTGGGACCCATTTGTAGGATGGAGGCTCATAGATAGTCTTATCACACATTTTATGTTGTTGTTTCGAAGCTGCTTACAGGGTTCTACATGATTGATGATGAAGTATTGGTTTTGTTTGCGATATAATGGCAGATGGATAATGCATTTTATGTGTTGATTTTGTTATTTTAAGCACTAAATTCCATGTTATGAATGAATTGCAATTACTGTTATTACATTTTTTATTGTCGCCATGATTCATTACCTGTCACACCTGCATAAGACACATGTTAGTAACAACAATAAACAAGAGCAATGGAAAGAGACTTATGAAAGAAATCCAAGAAGAGGAACTATACTATACTATGCTATACTATATGCAAATGAAATTAAAATGAACTATTGTTAGTCCTAACTAGCATGGTTAGTGGCTATACGAATTATATTGAGTTATATTGGGCGCATTTGATATATGTTATGGTATGTTGATTAAGGTTGGTTGTCATTGATGTCAACCCTTGAAGAAAGCCCCGCAACACAAAGGTTTGGGTAATGGACCCAATATTGTTTGATGTAAAGATGACTCATTATTTTCTTGTCATGGTTGATAAGAAGTAAAGATGG